>JASDQU010013018.1:130902-187228 GCA_032191745.1 Picea mariana | reverse complement strand
AATAGACCCAAAATGGATCCTGATAGTAGAATTGAAGCTCTATTTATAGAAATGCACCGGTGTATGGGTGATACTCTAGCAATTTAATATGGAGGTTCCGCAGCTCATAACCCTGTTTTTACAGAGAGGTAAAAGAGATGAATTTAGAGTCCAGAATGAGACATGTGCTATGAGAAATGCATCCTTTAGTATTATTAGTTGTACCAATTAATGCCAAATGCTATCAATATATTTTATCATTTGAATAGAGCAATTTTGAAAAGGGTTATGTCTCCAATAGTGTTTCAACGTTTTGAAGACTGATAGTGCAGTTGTAGCACTTTTACTTGTTTGGAGAATTCAATGAAAAGAATGAGGAGGATTGCAAAACATTGATAGTGACAGTGACTAACTGTTTGAAATCAACAAGTCCAGGATATCCGGTAGCGCCTCTCACAGTGAAAAAATGCAAAAACACTACCGAAAATCCTGTAGGTTTAAAACATACAGTTTTTGTTAAAATCAAAGGTTTCAAGCCAATGGATGGTTCGAGAAGACTTGTGGAAGCATGTTTATTATCTTCAACACCTGTTCAAGCCATCTCGTAAATGGAGATTGAAGGGAGAGTGAAGATATTTTTTGGTCAAATAAGTTTCCACGTAAGTAGGATCTATAACAGTTTTTCTATTTTTTAGATACACATCATTTTTTGTTATTTCTATCTTTGGCAAAGAGGATCTTCGATCCTATTATCTTGTAACGAATTATATTGATTGTAATTGTAACCCTATCTATTATATATGAAGGAAGTATTTGTTTCAGATTTGAAATAACATTTTGAATTTGAAACCCTTCTGGTGGATGTACGAGTGATTGAGCGGACCGAAATGAATAACAGATTGAATACAATAACACAGAGATATAGAGATACAGAGAACAACAACATATATCCAGTGAACAATAACTTCTATTGAATAAAGAAAATATGTTGAAACTGTAAAACTGTAGAACTGAAAACAACTTGCTTAAATGGTGGTAGTTATCTTAATCTATGAGAAGAGATCTGGTTTCTACGCACATCCGTCTGACAAAAATTATTACAATGAGGCTCTAGAGGCCTTTTTAACATTACTCATGAATGCCAAAACCCCAGACATCCAAAAACCTAACCCTAGGAGATGAAACACCAAAAGTTATGTGGGCCCTGATGGGTAAGTTGGTACCTCAACTTCTCGGGGTTGTAACTTTTGCATACGACCTCTGTTTTAGGCGTGTGATAGCCCGTTGTAATTTTTTTTTTTGAGATCTACACATTATATTGTCAAACTCTGAATATGTCTTGAGTTTGAATGTGGCAAGTCAAAAAAACAATGTTTAGGGCCCCAAAATGGTCTTGGAAGTACAAAAAGATGTTCTCACATGAAAAATTCCAAAATAAGCAAGTTGGAATAGGTGGGCGGACACAAATATCCTTTTGGATGTTGTGTAGGGATTCAAGATATCCCTGGAAGTGCAAAACCCACAATTAGAAAGAAATTTCATCATTAGAGAAAAACGTGTTGAACTAAAATCTGTCAAGAGGAGCCAGTTGGATTAGGTGGGTGGCCACCAATATCCACCTGGATTAGTCCTCCCCCCTTAGGAAGAAATGGTCTCCATTGCGTTGAGTTCCCCCACCAGGTGAGGAAATTTCTACTGAATTTGGCCCTAGGTGAGACACTTTCCTTGGTGCAGGAGCTGCCATACCTTTACAACCCGATAAAGTTGGGTCCCCTACCGGCGAGTGAACATGACCTATGTGTCCACTATCTTATCAGTGGATGCCTATTCCATGCAGTAATAGTTGAGCTCTGTTGGTGTCAATTGTTTTGCGATCTCGAAGGTATCAAATAATTGTGGAAAATATGGTCGGAGGAGGTCCACATTGAACACCAGGTGCAAGCCAAGGAAGGGGGGAGTGTTGAGCTCAAAAGAATTGTCACCCACAACCTTGGTGATAGTGTAAGGCCCATAGAAAAGTGGACAGGGATTCTGATGGGGCCTTGTAAGGCTCTTTTTCTGCAAATGTAGCCAAACCTTGTCTCCCACCTAAAACTTGTGCAGTACTCGGTGTTGATCATGGTTCTGCTTGTACTTAGCATTGGTTTTCTATAAAATCTCATGGACCTATTGGCGGATGGGTTGAATCTGCTCAATGAATCTGGTGTCTTTGTCGGCTTCAGACTGAACATGGGAAGATTCTTCCTCTATGGTTGCAAGAGGTAGTATAACATCAATGGGACCCAAGGGTTGGAATCCCAACCCTACATTAAATGGGCTATGGTCGATGGAGCTATGGAGAGCTTTGTTGTAGCTTCGCTAAACATAGGGAAGACTCTCATCCCATGTATGCAGATGCTTAGATTTATACATGTGCATGATCTGCACAATCATTTGATTGATGACCTCTATTTGGCCATCGGTTTGAGGGTGGAAGGCAGTGGATTTAGTGATCTTGCTGTCCAACAGTGACTAGAGACTCGGCCAAAATGTGTTGAGGAACATGTCCCAATCTGAGATGATGGTCTGTGGTATCCCAAAATGGACCCACACTCATTCGAAGAAGAGCTTGACAGTATATGATGCTGTGATGCTCTTCTTGCAGGCTATGAGAATGACCATCTTTGAAAATCGATCAACCACCACAAATACACAATCATTTCCTTGCTTAGTGGATGGAAGGACAGAAATGTAATCCATCGAGATGGATTACCAAGGCCTCTCGTGGGTAGAAAGAGTGGTGTATAAGCCTTGCTTCTTGATGGTTGGCTTGGAAATTTCACAAGCCGTGCAAGATATGATATACTTGTTGACGTCTTGCCAAAGTTTTGGACAATAAAAATATTTATGTAGAATGGCACAATTTTCTCCATGCCAAAATGTCCTGCCATCCAACTGTAGTGAGCCTCCCAAATCATCTTTGCACACTCTCTTGCAGGAACATAGAGGTGGCCTAGATGGCATAAAAATCCATCTTGAATGTGAAAATTGGTGACATTCGTGCATGTACCCAAGAGATGATAGGTGGTGGCAAAGTCAGGATCTTGTTGATAAAGTTGGGGCCACTCAGATGCCTCATGCCCATAGGAATGGAGCACGGTGGTGAGTGCAACAACGGGAGGTCGACTGAGGCAGTAAGCGACACAATTTGTGCTCCCTGTTTTATACTTGATGTTGAGATGAAACTGGTGTAGGTATGTGGACCACTTTTGATGGCGGTCATTCTGCAACTTTCCCTGTGTTTGTATGAATTGCAGAGGCTTGTGATTAGTGTGGATGATTGTCTCCTTGAGTCTTTTCCTATAATGCAATGTTTCCATTGACGACATGCTTGCACAATGGAATACATTTCCTTGTCATATGTAGGGTATTTTTGGACGGTATCTGAGAGTGCCTCACTATGGTATGCTAATGGATGACTGTACTGAGTGAGAACTGCATCTACAACAGAGTCGAATGCATTAGTCCCAACCTCGAACGGTTTTTGCAAATCAAGTAAGGAGAGTACTAGAGTTGAGCACAAGTGATGCTTCAAACCATCAAATGATCGTTGTTGTGCCTTCCCCCATGCAAACTTTTCCTTGCCATCTCCCTTGGTCACTTGGCTGAGGTCCCATGTAATATGGGAGAATCCCAACATGAACCGTCGATAGAAGTTGGCAAGTCCCAAGAAGCTCTGAAGCTCTGTTAGTGTGGTCGAGGCTGGCCAGTCATGGATGAATTGGATATTAGCTGGATCCACATGTACCCCATGTTCATCAACAATGTAGCCCAAGTATTGGACCCTATTCATACCAAAGGATCATTTTTCCAATTTGGAATATAGCTTGTTTTTCTACAGAGTGCTAAAAATCTACTAAATATGATGCATGTGCTCCTCCCAAGTTCTTTTGAAGATGAGGATGTCATTCAGATATACCACCATAAAAGAGTTGATGAAGGGTCTCAATACATCATCCATCAACCTCATGAAAGTTGTTGATGCATTTTTTAAGCCAAAGGGCATGACCGACCATTCAAAGAGACCTTCTTTAGATTTGAAAGATGTCTTCCATACACCATTCAATTCGATGGGAACCTGGTGGTAGCCATACTTTAGGTCAATATTGCTGAAGAACTCTTTCCCCCTTGAGTTGATCAATAAGGTCATCAATTCGGGGAATTGGGTATCGGTTCCTGACAGTGATTTTGTTTAATGCTATGTAATCAATGCAAAGTTTCCATGTCCTATATTTCTTTTGTACCAGTACAATAGAGCTTCTGAAGGGGGAGGAGTTGGGTCTGACATGCCCCTTTTGAAGCAGCTCTTGTATCTCACGCTTGATTTCATCATTTTCCATCAGCGAGCAATGATACAATCATCCATTAGGTGGAGGTGCGTCGGGGGTTAGATCAATTGGATGCTTGACTTGGTAGTGCGTCGTTGATCCATATGGATGTCTATGGCCTCCCACATATTTCAACTAGCTCATTTTGGCAATTTTTTCCCTAGTTTTTGGGTCCTTGACTTGTGGGGCCATTTTGAGGCCCTAAACATCATTTTTTAGGGCTCGCCACAGTCAAAATGACCTTTGATAGATAATAAAACATTGTGTAGTCCTCAGATAGACCTTTCCAATGGACGATCGTGCACCTAAAATGAAGATCGTATGAAAAAGTTACAACCCTGGGAAGTTGATGTACTAACTTACCCAAACGGGGCCCACATGAATTTTGGTGCTTCATCTCCTAGGGTTAGGTTCTTTGGATGTCTAGGGTTTTTGATATTCCTATTTATTGTAAAAAGGCCTTCAGATCCTCATTGTAATCATCTTCTTGTGAATGGGCTCAGTTGTCACATCTCTTCTCAGAGATAAGCCGCCACCATTCTAGCAAGCTTGTTTCTACTGCATTTTACAGTTTCAGCTTATTTCCTTATTGAATAGAAACCCGTTTTACTGTATATATGTTATTATGTGTTAAGCATGTTTTGATAATAATCTGTATTCATTTCGTTCTGCAAATATATTTCGGATCAATGGTATCATAACGGTCTCCTACTTGTCATTCTTAATGCATGTCCCCAACAAGGTCAGGGTACAAAGAATTGGGTCTTGAGCTTGTTTCTCTTGAGGACAAAAGCTCTCGCACGCCCAAATGACCTCTCATGGAATAGGAAAAGAAATATGATGGGACAAAATATCCCTTCAAAATGTTGCTCAAGGAAGCCCTCACGCAACAAAGGAATGAGATGATGGATAGTTTTCTGCAAATCCTTCAGTTGCTACCAGCAGGTGATGCATCTTCTTCAAACAGAGGTGCCTCCCCCTTCAAGGTACAAATCAACTTCGATATTACTATATTTGAAGGTCATATAGACACATATATGGTAGACAAATGGTTGAATTTTCTAGAAGGGTATTTCTCTATCCATAAATTATCGAAGAGAGAAAATATTACTTTTGCAGTCCTCAAAGTTGTCCCCCATGTCAAATATTGGTGGTAAAATTTCTGTGAGCAAAAGGAAACAGAGGAACCCTCATTATTTATAGTTGCATTCACCTGTGATTCCTTCAGGGATGTTATTAAGGAACAACACTACCCTGTTGGAAGTTATGATGACATGTACACAAAATGGACCACGCTGCGGCAGGAAAGAGACCATACAGTGCCCGAGTTCACAAATATCTTCCATACCTTGCGCACCAAGCTAGGTATCAAATATTCTAAGCGACATCTAGTGCTCAAGTATCGAGGCGGTATGCATAGATACATCCAGGATGAAATGGAGTTTATGTACATGTCATCCTTGGGCACGGCCTACCGATACGCCGTCAAAATCGAGTAGAAGCTCAAACAAAAGATGCAAAAATTTGGGCCTAGGAACCCCTCACAACAAAAGCCAGGAAAGGGAGGCCCCAACCCGCAGAACAAAGGACAGAGCAAAGATGGAAAACCTCAAGACAACTAGTCTAGGATGCAAGTAAAGAAGGACACCGAAAAGACAAAGAAAGATACCGAGAAGTGGTGCGACTTCCATAAGATCCCCTGTCATAACACTGTTGATTGCCGCTCGAAGCAGTCACTGGTGGATGAGGTTAAATCCTCTGAATTAGATGTGGGTTCTGAATCCGAGTTAGAACTAGAAAGGGGGAGACAGATCATAGATATAGAACCTAGTGCTACCGTTGTTACCACCAAGCTCCAACCTGGTGAACCAGACGAGCCAGAGGAAGGAAAGCACATTTTTCATTCACATATGTGGGTGAAGGGTGACTCGTTGCACTTCATCATTGATAGCAATAGACAGAAGAACCTCATCTTAGCAGAGGTTGTCAAGTGACTTGCCCTGCCTACAATGTCACACCCGCAACCCTACACCATCGGATGGCTCCACCAAGGAAGCGACATCCGCGTCAGTCAACAATGTTGCCTGTCATATGACATCAAGCCCCTCAAAGATGAGGTATTGTGTGATGTTTCTCCTCTCTAAGCTTTTAATGTTCTTTTTGGCCAACCATATTTATGGAAACATCATGTTGTATACGAGTCTAAGCATCGCAGTGTTATTATTACTTTGAACAAGAAATTGTATAGGATTGCCAAGGTAGTCCCACCCAGTTCTATTTCCTTGATCTCTACCAAGAAATGCAGAAAGGTCATCTCTCATATAGGGAATTTTGTCTTCTATGTGATTCGCTCTCAGAACGAGCGAAAGATCGCAGCCACATCCAATGTCTTCACGGCCAACCTCTCCACACAGTAGAATCAAGTGGATAAGGTTGTGGAAGAACACTTAGATATCTTCTCCTCACCTACTGGGGTACCTCTGCACTGTCAAGTCAAACACCCCATCGATCTCACCCCCGACACACCATTTCCCAATGGAACAGTCTACTATCTCTCTCTGTTAGATAATGAGGAGATCAAGCGATAGATCTAAGAACTTCTCCACAAGGGGAACATCCATCCCATCTCATCACCTTGTAGGAGCCCAATCGTTCTGGTACAGAAGAAAGTTGGAACCTAGTGACTCTGCATTAATTACCTGGCCATGAACAAAATCACAGTCAGAAATCGGTACTCAATTCCTTAAATTGATGACCTCCTTGATCAACTCGCAGGGGCCAAATACTTCAGTAATATTGATCTGAAGTCTAGCTACCACCAAGTCCTGATATCATAAACAGATGTATGGAAGATTGCCTTCAAGTGAAAGGAAGGTATTTTTGAATGGTTGTTCATTCCCTTTGGTTTGAAAAATGATCCATCCACTTTCATGAGGATGATAGATGATATCATGCGACCATTCACTAATAATTTTGTAGTTTTGTATCTGGATGACATACTCATTTACAACAAGACTTGGGCAGAACACTTGCAGCATATTCATCATGTTCTGCACACCCTGCGACAACATGAGCTCTACGCCAACTTGGAAAAATGTTCCTTCGGCATGGACAGATTTCATTACATGGGCTACATCATTGATCATCATGGCGTACATTTGGATCCAGCCAAAATCCAAGTCATTCGTGACTGGCCAGCCCCAACCACACTCACTGAGATTCGAAGCTTCTTGGGCCTTGCCAATTTCTACCACAGGTTCATGTTGGGATTCTCCCATATTGCATGGGCCCTCAGCCAAGTAACTAGGGGTGGTGGTAAGGAAACATTTGTGTGGGGTCGGTCCCAACAACAAGCATTCGATGATTTGAGGCGACGCTTGTGCTCAGCCCTAATACTTTCATTATCGAACCTGCAACAACCCTTTTAGATTGAGACATATGCTTCATACTATGCTATGGGCATTGTTCTCACTCAACACGACCACTCTATGGCCTATCATAGTGAGACACTATCATATGGTGTCCGTAAGTACCCTACTTACGACAAATAAATGTACTCCATTGTGCAAGCCTACTTCCAGTGGAGACATTACATTCTTGCGAAGGAGACAGTCATCCACATTAATCATAAGCCACTGTATTTCATGCAAACACAAGGAAACTTGCAGAATGACCACCATCATAAGTGGTCCACATACTTGCAAAAATTCCACCTCAACATCAAGTATAAAATGGGAAGCACCAACTGCGTCGTTGATTGCCTCAACAGACCGCCAGTCGCACCACTCAGCACAGTGCTAGACTCTTGCGGCCATGAGACCTATGGATGACCCCAACTCTATGAGACAGACCCGAACTTCGCCACCACCTACAAAATGTTGGGTGCAAACATAGTTGTCTCTAATTTCCATCTTCAGGATGGGCTATTGTGTCGTCTAGGGCATATCTGCATTCCATCATGTGAGCGAGCAAAGTTGACCAGGGAAGCCCACTACAGTAGCATGGTAGGACACTTTGATGTCAAAAAGACAATGGCATTGTTGCAGAAAAATTTCTATTGGCCGAAACTTCGACAGGAGGTCAACAAGTATATCATGTCCTGCACTACCTGTGTGATTGCCAAACTAGACACTAAGAAACAGGGCCTATAAACCCCTCTTCCTACTCCTAACAGGCCATGATAATCCATCTCAATGGACTACATGTCGGGCTTCCCATCCACCAAGTGGGGAAATGACTGTGTTTTTGTGGTTGTAGATCTCTTTTCTAAGATGGCAATTATGGCTGCCTGTAGGAAGAGCATCACAACAGAGGCCACTACCAAACTCTTTTTTGAACGAGTCTGTGTACATTTTGGAATCCTACAAACCATTGTCTCAGATCGAGATAGTCGATTTCTCAGCACATTCTAGTCAAGACTCTGGTCACTGCTGGACACCAAGCTCACCAAATCCACGGTCTTCCACCCCTAGACAGATGGCCAAACCTAGGTCTTAAATCGAATGATCGTGCATATCTTGTGCATGTATAATTCCAAGAACCTGTTGAGGGGTCTTAAATCCATTTAAATCAACAACATGAACCAAACCTGCCACAAAGGCCCCATTAGAATCTACAACGTTTGATGGTGGAATGGTTCTCCAGATCTTTCGATCCGACTGATTTATCGATGGGATTTATGTAGTGATTGATAAGATATCATCTTATGAAAGTTACTCCTTCGATTTAAGCGGTCTCTTTTTGTATTTTCTTTTATTAGATGGGTTTGATAAAATGATATGTGCTGGTATAAACCAACTGGTGAAAGGGAGTCGTAACTACCAGAGAAGGATAAGCTCGGGATAACCCTCGTGCTCAAGCATGCAGACAAAGATATTCAAACCTGTTACAAGCCTAGTACTAATACATTAACTTTTTGGTATTTCAATTATTGCCTGAGATACAATTATCGTAAAGAAAATACACATGCAATAAGATGATGGCAAGAAAAATAGTTTCCTTAGCTCTAATCATTAATCACACATTAACACAATAATTTTCTTTCCATCGTTAAGAACAAGAACTACAAAAATATTGAAACAACTAACTTATCAATAGATTCATAAACTCTTACTCATTACATCATCCATTCATGAAATATATTCGGTAGTAATTCCTCCTCAAATCCAATCACACATGCCTTTCATGAAAAAACATAAGTTTGTCTCCAGTCCTAAACATGACTTCTCAATTAAGGTAGTTTGGAAATAGTTCTTTACAATTCCAAAAATGAGGATCTTTGCAAAAACTACCGACGTGTTCTAAAAGGTTGATCCTCTTATTTATAACGAATCATTAACTAAAAATAACTATCAAAAGTGCAAGCTAAGTAAAACAAATCATTGCCACATGGTGCTTCCATCTCTCTTTCTTCTAAGAGTCATCAAATAGTTTCACTGAAGTGGATGACTCTTCTCATATTCTAACCATTTGACGAAGAGTTCCTCGCATGTGTTGGCATATGGGAATCTGTGTTGGTCCATCAGGGCCGAAATTATTTATTTTTCTTCTACTGCTCGCGCCCGATACTTAACTATTTTGACACTTCACTGCTACAATACTTCTCAAGCCTTGATCGAGTGCTCCATGAACTATTTTACGTGACCTAGCGCCATGCTCGCCACCTTTTCTATCTTTGTAGTCCATGCCGATTTTTCTTCTACATGTTGTTTGACTATGTCATGCAAGTTGACAAACTCCTCGGGTGAGCTGAATTCTGGGAGGCCGATGTCTCTCATCTCCAAATTAATCTTTACCAAGCTCCTTTCGAAATCATCCCATTTTTCCTGAATATCCCGTTGAGGTTGCTAGGCCATTTTCGCCCAGTATTCGACTGCTTTCCTGATCCGATCTATGCTACTGTCCCTCAGCACCCGAATGTTGTGCTCTTCGGTGTCTCGGCCCTTTTGAACCATGTTGATGTAATTAATTATTTTCACTTCTTGGTGAGCCTTCTTGTACCATATTTCCACATCCTTGCAGGTCACTAGCACCACTAAGGTGTCTTCTTGGAAGTTGATTATCCCTGCTATGAAAGGGTGTCGTTCATTCATGAATTTTTCATAGGCGTTTTGGAACTCACTTCTCAAAAACACTTTGGCTTGTGTGGAGTCCTGATAGTATTTCACCAAATGGCGCAGATGCTCCAAATATTTTTCATCTCTTCTTTCTCTATCTAAAGTGGAATCTGTGATAGATATCCCTGTGCCGATAAGTTCAGACGTCTTGGTGTGTTATGTGTTGATCAGTTTTTCCTCTGTGGTGATGAGAATCGAGCTATCCAACGTAAGCTTTCTCTTCTTAGTGGTTCTCTTCATGATGGTTTTTCTCTTTAAGTCGTAGGAGATTGCTTGTATATCGACGACCTCACCAACAAGTTTGGGGATTTGTTGTTCTCCCCAAGTTAGAGTATTTCCCAAGCTCCCGATTGTGTATATCTATTCTAGGCTGGGTTCCTAAACCTCTTCTATATGTCCCTATGGATTGACTTCCAATTGTTTCTCATCAGATGGTAAGGTATCGACCAAAACTGAGGAACCAAGGGCAGGTTAGGTACTTACTTGGTAATCAGATGTTGAAATGACGATTTCCTGTTATGGAATTTATTCTTCCTATACGCCCGATCCTAGCTCATCCCTCGAGCTATCCATTGGGGTTCCCGGTACATCGAGTGGCTCAGTTTCCAAGGAACTTTGGAACTCATGATCGCTTTGCGTACGACTCTGAATCAGAGCACCAAGACCCGGGGTAGATGATCCCTCAGATTCTTTCTCCTATGTAATCTGCACTAGAGTCACCAGGGACACCTCCGAACTATCCTCATCATCGTAGATGGTTATCAAGTCAAACAAGATATTTGGTACACTTGTTCTTCCTGATGTCCTTGCTATCTTAGGCTGGGTTGAAATTTCCCCTGGTGATCTGATCTGTGGTGGTGGAACTTTAGGGTTTTCTGACCCGACGATTTCTTCGAGTTTCATCGGCTCTAGGCCACTTGGTTCTCCTCGGCTTTTGATTGGGTCATCAGCGGAAATCCTCTTCATTTCTATCAGATTAGGGTCATTTTGCAATTAATCAATGATTCTATGTGCCCCTTCTAACAACAATAATCCCTTTGTCTCTTCCTCTATGGTCTATGTCGCTCTGATTTCTTCCCTAGCTTTGAGGGCCTCCTGGGATGAATGCTCTATGGTCTCCACCTGTTCATCCATGCTCATGGCCTTGAACCTGGTCATATTTGGATTGGACATTCTCTGTACTACCTCGTCCCAGTATTGGGTGTACTCTGTGAAAAAATAGTCCTCAAACTGATCATGAGCGTATGGCCAATAGGATGATACCTGTGAAGCATGTTGGAGGACTGGGCCTTTAGGATCGTGGTTACAGAATCGGTCTGTCAGGAACCTAAATTCAAGTTGGGTCAACCCTTCTTGTTTGGCTTGAGCAGTGTCCTTTACCAGATAAAACCCCACATGGAAATCGTAGGGTATGAAAGCCCACTTCTTGTCTTTGACTAATGTGGTGTTATAGCCCTGGAGGATACTCTGATAGTAGATTTCTCCCACAATGAGACAGTATAGGACATTAGCGGGTAGGATATGTGGTGCTTCGGTGGCCTCGAACACCCTAATATAGGTTGAACGTTTGTCTAACTACCAATGACCTACCTTTGCTACCATTTTCTTGGTTGTTGTGGATAATATTGGGCATTCCTTCTTAAAAATAATAAAATGAATATGGGTGATGAATTCATCGCAGATGAGTGCGTAATATTTTTTATACCTGTTGTTCCATAGTATGAAGAAATAAATGTGTACCGGGAGCTCTGCAACATGGCAGCTTAAATTCATGTTGGCAAAGACATTTCTTGCATAGATGACATCCAGCAGGTATGAGGCCATGTGGAAAGCAGATGTTTCCCCTTCTTTTGTCGTCTAAGCTTGTTGTACACCGATGCTCAATTGCTTGGAAATTATTGTTTCCCAGTTGAAGCTTCTCCCAAAGATCGCCACTATGTATGCCAAAGGCATCCATGCTTTCAAAAACTTCCAGCAGTCCTTTTCTCCATATAGTCGACAGATGAGAGCCATCAAATAGATGTATGGCTCCCTCAGGTTAATCATCCCATACCAGCCATTGCTCTAGTTGGTAAACTTCTTGTCCTCCTTCCACCTTGAGGCCATCAATCGGCTGGTGTCATGGAATTCATTGAACTTCACCACGAAGTCCATGTTTAGCTGCTCCTCTAGGTACCTGAGCTTGTAGTATTTATGGACTTCCATCGGGAGGAAAAATCTGACACACCCGCCATTCTCATCTTTGATTAAGCATTGTTTAGCGTCTGTATGGTCTATTAGCCACTTCAAAACCTCTATGTAAGGAAAAAACAAGGTTCTGTTGGCTACCATGTGCAAGTATGATCGTCAAATGTTTGGGAAAACCTAATTATCTAGCGCCCTTACATCCAGGTCATTGTGTGGGATATAGTCCAGGTACTCCTTTCAGATGATTCTATTGAAAAGGTCCCCCAACTATGGGAGCGCTACTTTGGATCTGGTGCCTACCTCTGTATCACCGAAGATCGGAGGATGGACAAAAGCTTTCTTTGTTGAGGTTCTTATGGCTGGTTCTGCCATGGGAGCGTATTCTAGTTGCCTTGCCGCACCAGGAGAAGAACCTTCGCCTGTCTCAGCTTCCTTTAGCTTGGGTGATCTCAGAAAACATCTGGTGGTTGGATTTCTTGACGACATTTTACCTGTAGTTAGAAAGAGACTGTGCAAGAAAATCAGATGCATATATAAATCACAACCACCGAATTTTCACAAACTTGAACACATACCTCTGCATCTTTTTTAACCTAGTTTGATAATTCGAGGATCAACACGGTCTCGAGATGCTCGCTTTTCTCCTTTGGATGCTCTGGAATTCGAACTTGTGCACAGAATGAATTTGTTCAAAACCATTCTAGATATTTAAACAGGGATCAAATTACCTTGTCACACCAGCCATTTAATTCGGGTTATGAGTGTAATTTCATTAAATTTTCCGCCAAACATTCAAAGATGTTTAAAATTAATTTCATCACACGTCGACGGCGCGGGCACGGGTTGTAACGTGGCCTATTGACGGTTTCAAATTGTGGTTTTTCAATCAACGCACGAGGTAGCAACAAATGCAGGATAAATCATTGACTGGTTTATTAAATGTTAGAATATGATCGTATCTTATGCCAGAAACATCCCATCATTTCGCTAGTCCAATTGGTGGGTTGGGGGTCGGGATTTTGCTTCAAACACTTTTCATTGATATCTTCTTGCAAAATCTCCGACAGCAATCAATCTTTTCATACAGAGTTGATGTGGAAAAGATGAGAACCTTAATATGACTTGAGATGAAAATAGGTTGTAGGACCCCTTTACTTGATAAAGACACATGGAATTCTAGACCAGTGACTTAATTTTCTCATGTTAATCGAATCGGGAATTTATTTAAGCTATATGTTCTAAAACCTAACCCTATCTTTCAGACACCGAAAAGTATCAAGGATCGACGATCAGTGATAAACCTACCCAAGTGCTCTCAAATCGACTCACTCGAAAATGTCCTGATGCTGAAAACGCATCAGGGATTGATAATCAACAATATGTTTGTCATAGACAAAACAATTGTTTTAACCTTTCTAGATTTCCCTGACCCGATAAAGTGCATCGGTCATCGACTATTGGTGATTTATTTACATCCTTTGTTAACGTCTATTCTTCCTGTATTTTGTCGGTGTGAAGGGGATTGGTGTTGGCCCTCGACCAAATTTTGAGGAAACATTGGTCATGTTTGACCATTTTTGGGACTTCCACAGGCTGGTCGAAGATGGAGTGCCCAGGTAGAGTAGAGATCGCAGGATATCACTCATTTTGCGGCCTTTTGGACCCAACAAAGGGTTTTAGGTTTTATGTAACAGGTTAAGGGATGTCGGCCCATGGGTTCAACCATGATTAGGCCTTTTTGTAATGTATAAATAGATAGCTAAGCGATGTAAGAACTAGTTACTTGTGATTGGCTTAGTGCAAGAAGTTGTAAGTGTGTTGTGCAGACAGACTATGTAAGGCTTTGTGCTATCAAGGAGTTGGCTCTATGCCTTGACCTGATTTTGAGGAAGGTGGATCTAGTGCACTGTGCGTAGATCACTTGTCCAGTGCGAGGCTTGGCTCTGTGGCTCTATGCACAGGAGAAAACACATGTAAGAGATTGCAGACTAATAAAGAAGAAGAAGAAGTTGGTGGATGTAGCCCCACACCGGGGTGAACCATGTATATCCTATGTTTATGTGCTTTGTGCAATGTTGTTGATGTTGATTATGTGATTATTTTCTTAGTGTTGTCGATGATATGTATAATGAATGCATCTGATGTTGTAGCTTAGTGATTAATGATGTGAATGAATGCTAGATCTTAGCTGATGCTGCGTGCTAAGTAATTGGAAGTATTAGATCTCGATTATTACTGCGTTGTTCTGTAATAAGGGTCAATCTGGGATGTACATGAGAATCATAACCTAATGCATATTGTTGGCTAAGTTCTCTACTAAGTATTGTAATCACAGATCTGTGTCCCATCTTGGTTGTAGAAATCTAAGTCCTGCAACCCCCCTACCACTACCTCAGGTGAGACTTCATCTGCTTTGCATTTGTTGTTGAAAGGGCCAGTAGTTAGGGTTTTGTTGGTGCGTTGTTGAAGCGTTGAATCCTGGGTCTACCCCTGTGCAAACAAATGGTCCTGTTGCCAGGACCTGAAACTGTGATTGCTGGGAACTGAAGAAAAGAGAAATCTCTATGCGTATATTTGTTGTTGTTGTGCACAATATTCTACTTGAATTGCAAAGCTATGTGCTAAGAAAGAAACTAGATCTAAAGAAAAGAGGTAAGATCTTAAAGCTTTGTGCTTTGGTAAAGGTAAGATAAGTGGAAATTTTTGTTTCGAAAACATGAATCTAGGTATGCTTGATAGATTTTGTCCTAGTCTGAAAACTAGGGAACAGTTAGAAGAAAGAGTTTATCTGAATAAATTTGATAGAAATAGAGAAAGATATGTTAGTCCTATGCATAGAAAGAATTTTTGGACTAATAAGTGGATGCAGGAACCTAGAAAGAATTTTTGCAGAATGCAGGTCCATCATTGTGATCCCAGTGCATAGTACAGGAAAGGTTGGGGATCGTTTAAAAGAAAGAGAGGATTGAAACTGTGTTATAATTGTGGAAGACTAGGACATCTTGCTAGAATGCCCTAGTATAGGCCCTCTTTGTCTTTGTTGTAAAGTTATTGGTCATGAGGTTGAAGATTGCCCAAGGATGATTGCTAAAGTTTAAAAGATGAACATGAGATAAGATGACTATAAATAAGGTCAAGAAACTAAGGATATGTTGAAGATCCATACAGAAAAAGAATTAGAGACTATGTAAATACAATTAAAAGAAGAAATGGATGATCATAGAGACATCAGTTTACCAGAGATCCTGAAAGAAAAATAGTGCATAGTTACAAGAATAGAAGACTTCGACATAGACTGTGTATTAGATGAAGAAACACATGTTAATATTATGCCAGAAAGCACTTGGGAAATTTTGGGAAAGCCTGTTATAATACCCTTATTGGGAAGGATAGGCTTGTTTAAAGGAAAGATGATAACCCTATGTGGAAGAGTTAATAATATACCTATGATTTCACATGGAACTATGACTGAAGAAGAATTTGAAGTTATTAGGTTTGTTGAGAAAAACACCCCTTTTTCACTTTTATTAGGAAAGACTTGGATTGTGAAGGATCAGATCAGAAGGAAAGCAGAGGAGGAAACCACAGAAAAGAGAAAAAAAGAATTAAGGGACTTCATAACCAGAAGAATAATGTGACTAATAGAAGAACAAGAGGATCAATTGAAGCAACCGAGGGCTAGAGAATTAGCTGTCAAAGTTGAAAGAACACAGGAAGACTTAAAGAACATGTCCATGCAAGAAGAACGCATGTCCACCCAGAACCTAGTAATCAAATAGGTATTACCTTTGAACCCTTTGAAAGAACATCGGTAGTGCAAAGTTACCATGCCAAGAAAATATAAGAATAAGAATGGAAAGAGGAATCCAAAGACTCAGATCACACGAAAGAAGGTAAGGAAGCTCAGTAAGAAGAAAGCTAAGTTAGAAAAAATATGGGAAGTTCCAGAACATACTTCGCAGGAGGAAAATCTGCAGAAGCTAAACCTCGCCAGAATAGCAGAACAACATAGAATGAGACTTCACCACAAAGAAGTTATATGACCATTGGAGGCGCCCCGATTGTTAAAATGATGCTACAGAACGGCTAGAAACACAGTTATTGCCGGAAAGATCGTCATTAAACCATTGAGATTTGTATTGATTGAGGCATGGATTCATATTGATTGAGGCATTCCTACCCATTGGAAGGATACGTTACAACGCTTTCCTATTTAACCCATCAGACGCTGCACTGGGACCACTTTTTGCAAACCATGATATCCAAGCTAACAAAGAATCTATTATATCGCGTTGTTCTTTCTAGACCTCGCCATGCATCTGATTACCTCGTTTTCCTATTCGCCTACCCGAGTTATTTGATTACGAGTGTGCATGTCGGGCGAACGTAGTGCAGTAGAGAAGTCTGTGGAGGAGATACTTGTAGACATCATGGCTGAGAGAGTTATGTCTATAGGAATATAGGTGTTGTTGACTGGAGGATTGCAAGCATCCCCATCAACTGAACGTCATTCTAGCTGAACCGCGACTGAGAAGCGAATCAAACACCGCGACGATCTGGCTAACGAAGAGGATATTCTGGCGGTCTTATCGGGCTACATCTCGCCTTTAGTTGACCCGGTTAACCATGACAACATCCCATGAGATTTTGAATACACGTTGATCATTGCGTACCTCCCGAAGGGGATACACGCAGTTGGACCCCAGTTAGTACATATTCCAGTGTTGAACAACATAGACTTCAACCTAGGAGACCGAAATAACTACATGATGATCGTGCCGCATCGGTATTTGATGAAGACGACCGGGAAGAAGCAGCGCATAGTCTCCTAGCCATGGATAAATGAGATCACACAATGGACAATCCTGGATGTAATGAAGATCCCCCGCTTCGATCGACATCAGGAGGTTAACACTTGCGTTAAACTCCTCCTATCGTGCTACCATGGAGGGTATATGTGGCTTGATATGTGCGTGACTATGGATCCAACATTGATCCATATCATTACAGGACTGAGTATGCAGGGACCAGACACTCACTAGTTCTACCTAGGGAAGACCTCAAATCGCTCCCTAGCACAGTGTATAAAGGAAGATTATGGCGATGTAGAAAAGGGAAAGAGAAGCGACAAGGTAACTTCCATCCAGGATGGTGCAGTGCGCCTATCTTGTCAGTTCATTGTTGGTAAGCTTGTCAGAAAGAACCATCCAACACAGGTCACTGGATTTTTTGTAGACCTCACAAGGAAGTGCATAGAAGGCATGCAAATGAACTGGGCAAGTTACCTTGTCAACGAGCTAGAGAAGGATTGTCGTGAAGCGTAGGACCAAGGATATGAGTGTCATTTTAGTTGGCTACTGGTAATAATTGCCTTCGTAGCTTGGAATATGCCAGAAGGAGAGACATTCCCCGAAGTTGAGCCATCAGAACCGTTGGCCGCAAGGTTCTCCACCTTATGGTACACAAATGATATGGCGAAGTAGTGGAAATCAAACACGGTGTTCCACGCTTACTACCTACATCTGAAGCATGCCAATGAAGTATTTCCACGAATGTCCCCGAATATTTTTCATCAGTATAAGCCGCTAGCGAAGTTCTGGGAAGATCAACACTTTATTTATATCACTGTGTGCAAGGATGAAAGCAAGGAGGAGCTGCAGTGATACTATAAGTTGACCGAGGAAGACCTGGAAGAGATCACTAAGGAATGGCCAACATAATTCCTTGTACCTATCGAAGATGCATAACTCTTTGACCCCGACATCATCAAAATTCCATTGGTCACTTGGGCCAAACATGATGGAAAAAACAAAAATAAGAGAAAGGAGGATGTACAGAACATAGAAAGTGATGAGGAGGACAACGCTTCGGAGAAAACTTCACCTGACTCACCCGCAGGAGGAGGAGGAGGAGATGAAGTGAACCAAGAGGAAGGAGGGGAAGAAGGAGACAAGAAAGACGAAGGAAAATTTACACCACCGAAGGATCCCCTTATAGAGGCCAAGACATCAAAGAAAATGGAGGTTTCTCCGTAGAAAACCTCAGCAATAAAGAAAACTTGAGCCAATAAGCCTCAGTCAAAGAATGTGCTCATAGTGGATGATGTCGATCTCATCATTGCAGCTGTGGAGGACACCTCAGAGGATATCCTGCAAACACATGAAGAAAAGAAAGAAACACTGTATGAAAGAATAGAGAAAGAGCTTAAGGACATACAATAAGACATCTATTCGAGCCGTGTAGTACCTACTGCACCTTCATCATCAGAAATCATGGAATTGGGGGATGAGCCCACTCAATTACGAAGGCTAGTAGATGTAACCAAGGCTCGACTTTATCAAGTCCAAGAAGAAAAGGAGCAAGCCACAGAGGCCTTGAAACAAGAAAAGGAGGAGGTCCTAGAGCAATTTTGAGTAGCGCAAAAGAATAAAAATGAAATTCAGGTTAAGTTCAAGCAGAACAATGCGAAGATACATGAATAAAAAGACCAATTGCTTGTAGAGAAGATTGCGATCAAAGAGGTAGTGACTAAAGCACTTCGATCTGTGACAGGATTGGCGTAGGAGGAAGAAGATCCAACCAAAATACAAGTGGTGAAGCTCGTTGAGGCCATTCAACAACTTCAAGCAAGGGTAATGGAGCTTGAGATCCAAGCGGTGACAAGCACTCTGCAAGAAGTATGCGACCAAAGGGAGGAAGCTGCCAGGAACATAGTAGAAAGAATCATAGCACTCTCCTCATAGTGTAAGCAACTAAGTGATTGAAGTGTGCATACCTATGAGCACCTTGCAGAAGATCCAGAGCTAAGGAAATTGGAAGCACATCTCTAGGAGGCAAAGCAGTAGGAATCCACCATGCAAGCATAGATGAAGCTGATTATTGCAGTCGAGAAGATGAGAAGATCACAAGAACAATGCATAGTTCAGGAGAAGATTACTTATATCCATAGAAAAGTCATGGAAGTGACATAGAGACTCCAGTCGGTGCAGGACGAAGCCTGCATGATTTTTGAAGAAGTTTAAGGACGAGGCTTGCAGCTAGACCAACTGGTTGCGACAGTGGAAGAACGCCTGGAAGGGCCTATTACTGAGCAACTGATCTGGGAGTTCGCCGAGTAAGAAGCTCCGAAAAAGAAGCAAGTTGAGGAAGCTTGAGCTAAGCTCAAGGCCTTTGAAGCTTTTTTTCCCAAATATGAGTGACTCGGGATGAGCCACAGGTGAGTGTTGGGGGCCTGTTGGCCCTCGACCAATTTTTGAGGAAACATTGGTCGTGCTTGACCACTTTTGGGACTTTGACAGGCTGGTCGAAGATGGAATGCCCAGGAAGAGCAGAGATCGCAGGATCTCACTCATTTTGTGGGCTTGTGGACCCAACAAAGGGTTTTAGGGTTTAGGTAACGCGTTAAGGGATGTCGACCCATGGGTTCAACCATGATTAGGCCTTTTTGTAATGTATAAATAGATAGCTAAGCGATGTAAAAATATTTACTTGTGATCAACTTAGTGCAAGAAGTTGTAAGCGCTTTGTATAGATAGACTGTGTAAGGCTTTGTGCTATCAAGGAGTTGGCTTTGTGCCTTGACCTGATTTTGAGGAAGGTGGATCTAGCATGCTGTGTGCAGATCACCTGTCCAGTGCGAGGCTTGGCTCTATGGATCTGTGCACAGGAGAATACACATGCAAAAGATTGTAGACTAATAAAGAAGAAGAAGAATTTGGTGGACATAGCCCCACATTGGGGTGAACCACGTATATCCTGTGCTGATGTGCTTTGTGCGATGTTGTTGATGTTGATTCTGTGATTATTTTCTTAGTGTTGTTGATGATATGTATAATGAATGCATCTGATGTTGTATCTTAGTGATTAATTATGTGAATGAATGTTATATCTGAGTTGATGCCATGTGCTAAGTAATTGGATGTATTATATCTCGATTATTACTGCGTTGTTTTGTAATAAGGGTTAATCTGCGATGTACATGAGAATCATAACCTAATGAATATTGTTGGATAATTTCCCTGCTAAGTATTGTAATCACAGATTTGTGTCCTAGCCTGGTTGTAGACATCTGAGTCTTGCAACCCCCTGCCTCTACCTCGGGTGAGACTTCATCTGCTTTTCAAGTGTTGCTGAAAGGGTTGATAGTTAGGTTTTTGTTGGTGTGTTGTTGAAGCGTTGAACCTTGCGTCTGCCCCTATGCCAACAAATGGCTATCCCTTGAAACTTCATGCAAATAACTTACGCAAACTAACTCCACCTTTTGTCGATGCCAATGGGGATCGTCGCTCGGCGACTGTTGTAACTGTGTGGTCCTTTTACTTGCTTGAATTTTTTCGACGTCGAACCTGAGCATGTTAGGTGTAGTGTTAGCTATCAATTCTTAATTTGGGTGTGAAGTTATTTTTGACATGAGGTTTCACAAGTTCAAACAAACCTAACTTGATGATAATATTCATGAAAACAAAACAAATATAAACCATTTCCCAAAGTGAAATCTATTTAGACAATGAAGAAAACAAGTGGTACCCAAAAAGTGATAAAATTTCATAAGGCTTTTAGGGTGTGTTGAGTACTCAACAAATGGCGACTTACTGGGTGAAAGCAGAATATTTTTTACTTCCCCAGTCTTAGCGGATGCCGAAGATGGTTAAGAACTTAACTGGTTTTGTTTTTTATCAGAGTCTCTTCTATCCTTGCTTTTGAAATTACCCCGGTTCATGAATTTGGGCCTGCCTATGGGGTTTCAACCTTTATTTCACTTTATTTCCCTTTAACCATGACTCACACCCACTTTTGAAAAGAGATGAGTAAATCATTCATTGGCACCATGCCTTTTAGTTATCATCATTGACTTGTTGCGGTGTTGCTCTACTGCTAGCAAGTGTCCATAGCCCCAACGGAGTCACCCCGACGTCATAGAACTTGCTCCGTTGCCAGTGAGGATCCATAGCCCCGACGGATTTATCTTCATACCCTCTCCTACCTCATGCTCATTTGATATAATTGATTTAATTTTGGCAGAGATGCCCTGAGCGAGTGGGAGAGGAGTATGTCTTTTATCTACAAGATGAGATGGTTAAAGTGAAATTTTTTAAGATCTTTCTTGAGGTACATGTGGTCCTTTCCAGTTTACCATCTTTCCATTTGGTTTTACCATACCACCAGGCGAACACTTCATCACTTTCCAAGGTTGTTTATTTTCAAAGGTTAGATACAAAACTCCTTTAAGACAATAGCAATTCACTCAACGTTTCTTGGGTTGTATGTAAGCATGAGTCATGAATAGAGTTTGCTACACCATATTTATTAAGGTCAACCAATGCCTTGCGAAACACAACTTTATTGCACAAAAATACTACACAAAAGAAAACATAAATAAATGACTCCGCAATCAGCATCCCTAACACCTACAAAATAAAATAACACGAAAACACACATAATTTTTTTTTAACAAAAATATTATTTTAGGGCTTGGTCATTCATCAAGAGGGCATCAAGTTCCCCCCTCATATTTTGCAATCGATACGTGCCTACTCCAAGTTTCTTGGCTACCTGAAAAGGTCCGAGCCATAGATTCTGAAACTTTGAATATTTTCCCTTTGTTTCATTTTCCCTATCCCATTTCAGGACCAAGTCTCCTACTTCAAAATTATTCTCTTTGGCCTTGTGCTTGTCAAACCACCTTTTAACTATTTGTTGATGAGTGAAAAAATTTGATTTTGATTTCTCTCTTTCTTCTTCCAGCATGAGGAGGGTATCTATCCTTTGTTGAATAACCGATGAGGGTTGTCCTCTATATCCTTGAATAAGTTGAAGAGATGGAAGGTATAGCCCGTTCAGGAGAATGGCTTCTTGTCCGTATACCAAAAAGTATGGGTAGTTCCCTATAACTTCCTTGTGTGTTACTCTATCAGCCCATAAGTCATTATGAAGTGAACTATGCCAATTCCCTTGATTGTATGAAATTTTTTTCTTCAATATCCTCACTAGGTTCTTATTGGTTGATTCTGCCACTCCATTCCCCTGTGGATAGTAGTTTGCAGAGTATCTCATTATGATTCCTTTGTCTAGAGAAAAATCTGTTAATAGGGTGAAAGAAAAGTAAAGGGAATTATCAAAAACGAGAACATAAGTCATAACGAACCTTGTGATCAACTATTGTTCTATGAATTGTATTACCACCTTTTCATTTACATGAGTCAGAGGGATGGCCTCTGCCCATTTCGTGAAATAGTCCATAACAGTCAGTATGTATCTATGTAGTTTTGAAGAACTCGGTGTAATTTATCCTATGACATGTAACCCCATTGCTCGAATGGTCTGGATATCGCCACAAGTTGGAGTGGGACAACTGCTCTCTTTTCCCTCCCTGTGCTCATTTGACAAGTTTTACAATTTCTAGCATATGTGTGAGCATCTCTAAACAGAGTGGGCTAATAATAGACGACTCTCAATATCTTGTGAGCGGTGGTATTCCCTGCAAAATGTCCACCAGCAAGACCATCATGGATATCCTTCAGATCCTTGTCTACGTCTTCATGTTCGAGACATCTTAAAAGTACCCCATCATAATTCATGCAGAAGAGCATCGAATTTATGAGGCGATAATGTGTCGATTTTAGTTTAAGAGCTCTCCTTTCTGTAGGGTTTAGGTTTTTTGGGCAAGTCCCATGATGCAGAAGATAATTTAGTTTCCCATACCAAGACTCCTGCCCTGGGGGAACATATAAAACTTCACTACACCATAACACCAATTCATTCTCCCACTCGAAGTCTTCATTTACTTGGTCTTGGGATTCAACGACCTGTTTACATAATCCTTGTCCCTTAACCAGTTTGGAAGGTTTTATATCTAGATCAAATTCTTGGACAACTACCATCCATTTTCTTCTTCTTTCCCCCATATCCTATTGAGTGAATAGGGATCAAACTACAGGGTGTGGAACAATGAATTTGGTGTGCTTTTTTAGGATGTAAGACCTAAAATGTCTTACTTCCTTGTACACTACATAAGTTTGTTTGTATATAGCAGGGTAATTTAGTTCAACCCATTAGAGATTAGTGCTCATAAATGAGACCTACACCGCATTGTTGTCATCATCCTTCTGAGTCAGTACTGCAGCTAACGATTGTTTGGAGGAAAACGTATAGAGGAAAAAATATCTGCTAAAGTAGGGACTTCGCAACACTGGAGCTTGAGATATTGCAATCTTAATATTGCTGAAAGCACTTTTTCATTCGTCATCCCACTTAAATTCAACATGTTTGCGGATCATTTTTTGTAAGGGTTTGATAGTTTCAGTGAAATCGGGGGTGAACTTCCTCACAAAAATGATTTTCCCAAAGAAGGATTGCATAGCCTTTTTGTTGTCGGGTAAGGGAAGTTGAGCTATTGCCTTAATTCGTTCTGGGTCTCTGCGAATTCCTACTTGAGATATAATATGATCTAGTAGTTTCCCTTCCTCGACACCAAAGATAGTTTTCTTAGGGTTTAAAGATATACCGTATTTCCTATACCTTTCGAAAATATGGGTTAAGTGTTGGATATGATCTTCTCTATTCTTTGAATACACAGTCACGCCATCTAAATAAACTACTACACATTTGTTGATTAGTCCCAAAAAATATATGTCCATGGCCCTTTGGAAGGTTTCCCCTGCATTGATTAACCCAAAGGGCATGTGGTTATTAGAAAATGGTCCCCACTTGGTTCAGAAGGTAGTTTTCAATAGGTATTCCTTTGAAACTAAACTTGGTTGTAAATTGAAAAACCATCCAACATGGAGAAAATATAAAAACTAGACATGGTCTGCAAGAGTTGCTCCATCGGTGGGACTAGGTAGTTTTCCTTTTCTGATGCTCCGTTGAGGTTTCTGAAATCCACACACAGGAGGATCTCCCTAGACGTTTTCCTGACATGAACCAAATTTTCTACCCAGGCAGAGTGTCTAACCTGAAAGATAATTTTAACATCTAGTAATTTATTTAACTCCTGACACATGAGGGGTTCCAGAGATGGGTGGTACTTCTAGAGTTTCTATGGAAGGGTTTTACTCTGGGTTTTAATGGGATTGTGTGTTGAATGATGCGAGTGTCGCAAGTCTTCAGAAACAGGTAGGACCATGCAAAAACATCTTTATATTCTCTGAAAAGTTTGAGATAGGCTTTCCTTTATACTTTAGATACCGTCTTTCCAAGATTTATATTCTTAGGGTTCTCCGGGGTTCCTATATTTATAGTCTCGTACATGGGACAAAAAATCACTGTCTTTGTGTTTGTTGACCCTTTAAATATTTCCCTTAAGTCAAAGAGGTTATCCAAATTAGCTACCCCTTTCAGTATCGTGTGAAACCTTGGTTTGTCAGTCGAGTGATCTGTTTCACCTCTTTGTTAATGGGGATCGGTTTCTACTACTTTCTCTTGGATTACTTCATCATCAATAGCCAAGCATTTAAAATTTTCCTGATTGGTTAAGAAGTTTATGATTTTTTCATCTCCTTCAAATACCTTCCAATTAGAAATATTGTTGGGCACCGATGGTTTGTAGAGTAGTTTCACAGTGAACTGGGAGGCTTCATAGTCTTCTAAAGGGGATATCCTTGAGGCAAAAATGGCCAGGGAATCAATAAGAGTATTCCTTGTTACGGGGATCACTGTAATGTTGAAGGCTTCAAGATGTTCTATTATCCTGTGCACTTCATGTTGATAATTCCTCAGGTGGGGAGAGTTGCAATGTATAGTATTCCTTACTTGCATAACAATGATTTCAGAGTCTCCGAAACCCTTTAGTTCTTTAATGTTTAAGTCTATGGATTTCTTTATCCCTTGCACTAAAGATTCATACTTGACGGTGTTATTAGTGCATTCAAATTTTAGTTTGCAGGACAGGAAATTTTGTTTCCCCTTCAGATCAATGAGGATACAACCCGCTCCTAACCCTTCTTGCGATTTAGACCCGTCAAAGTACAAGGTCAATACTTGCAAGTGAAAACCATCAGCTTATCCTTTCCTACTAACTTCATTCTCTCCACCTATTTTCTCTTTTGTTTCCAACAAAGGCTCTTGACAGAAGAGGGTTTCTTCCGTCGTTGTTGGTACATTTTCTTGAAAAGTCATTTCGAAATTTTGAGTAAGAGGCCCATCAGTTGAGAGAGGGGAGAAATTACCGAAATCAAAATCGTAGGATTATTTTCCTAGCACGGAGAAATCTGCTGAAGAGGGTCCGTTGAGGGATTCTAAATCGGTGACACTATGTTTAAGATACCTTTCCCTATCGATCCTAATCATGTTTGTGTATCCCTTTAATGGAAACCAAAGGTGAGCCCAGTCTCTGCTAAAGTATCCATTCAACTTCTCGGACCAATCTCAACTAAGTAACATTCCATAAGCTTCTGGTATATCTACTACAATGATGTCAATTACTTGAACAAATTTTGAGTGTGTTTCCATTCTGATCATGACATCCTTGAGTTCTCCACTAAATTTCACCTAGGTTTTGTCCAGTTGTATCACATGTTTATCACTTTGGAGAGGGACTGCATTTAATTTCTTGCAGATAGATAATGGAATAACATTGGAGGATGCCCTTGAGTCAACCAAATAATTATGGAGGTTTCTATTGAAGACTTCAAAAGGATTTCCTTTTTTGTCTACAAAGCAAGCGTTCACAATTGGTTTATTTTTTATATCTATGGAGGTTGGATTTTCTCCTTGGTCAGTGCTTGTTATATGAGTTTCTACTGACTTCAGGGCATGTAACATAAAGTAATTTTTCTATGGAATTCTACACATGCCCATGACCGATACATTTGCCTTCAATCTTTTTAGATCTTCTACTATGTTGTAGTCTAGCTTGGGTGATTCTCATGTATGGATGTTTATAGGATTTATTTGGGAGACAAAATGTTCTTTTGGGTGATCGGATGTTTGTTTTCCTCTCGACGTTTGGAAATGGTAAGGCCATTTGAGACTGATTGACCCCTACTTCACGTTTTCACAGCCAATACCTGAGCGAGTGGTTCTTGAACCTCAAATAGATCATCGAAAGGAATTGGTAAGTCAGGGTCCCACAACAACATGGTTGTTTCTTCCAGCGGGTCAAATTCATCCTGATCAAAAATATTCATCGCTGAGCCGCTTGATTGTTCGGTAAGGAAAACTTTGTCTAGGAACTGATTGGCCATCAAATTCATGGCATGCACCCATTCTGGACAGTCTCTTTCAAAATTTTTCTCTTGGTGATAGGTATAGAAAGAGTCGGATGTTAAATTTCCCAGGTCAATTTTTAAGTTGGCTGGGGAAGGGTCAATTGCTTTGAACAATGGGTTTCTTTTAAAATAGGGTTTATTAGGCCTTTGGACTTGGTTTCCTTCCCCTTCACTTCTTTTGATGTCTATGATTTCATTTGAAAACTTCTTTATCATCCGTTGTAGGTATTCTATGTCTCCACTTCCCTTTTCATGACCTTGTTCTGTTTGGTTCCCTAGGGGTATAGTCAACAAGAGTCCTCTCCTGGGTGGAGTTTGAGCTTCCTTCTTAACTAGTGAGACCTAGCCCTCTTTACATCCTTTCATTTAGAATTCAATTGTTTTGGCTTCCTCAAAATTCTCAGCTAGGGTCTTTTTGGCAGTCGCTTTTACAAACATGGAAATAGAAGCAGGGAGAGCGTTAGCGTATACTTCGATTTGCAACTCCTAAGTGGGTTTAGCTTCAGGTTGGAATTTGTTCAGGATAGTGGTGAATCATTGATTGAAGTCTTTAACCTTTTATTTTGAACTCATGGTGGTGACGAACAATTCGGCCATTAAATCTCCTGTAGTGGTTTTTTCTGCAAATTTGTCTAAAAAAGTATTTTTGAAACTTCATCCAACTCGTTATGGACCCTACAGGAATGTTAAAGTACCATGTGGAGCCTGAATTCTTAAAGGTATAGGGGAAAATACTGCATACTACGTCTTCATGTTGGCAATTCATTAGTCTAATAGCTAGTACGAACTTTTTGATATGGTCCTCAGGAAATCCTAAGGTTTCAGGGTCAAATTTAGGGAGTACTTTTTCTAGATGTCGGGGGAGGTTATGTACTCGTCCGGGGATTGCCAGAGCATCTCTGGACAACCAAGGTTGATTATTATAAGGTGGATTTCCCCTTTCTTCACTATGATCATTGTTATTCTCCATGTCATCTGACTTCGAAGCTAAGAAATCTGAGTTAAACCCTTCCTCGTCATATTCAAAATCATCGGGCTCAGAGTAGTTACCAGCTGGCATTTCGGGGATTAGATTAAGGGGTTGTTCGATCTTGGTGAGGGAGAAATCTATCAGGTCTTCTACTACGTGAACAAAAACCTGGTCGGGGGTGTCGACCACTAGTCTACTTACTTGTTTTCTATGAGGAAGTAACGGGGCTAAGGGTAATGTTCTAATTTTTTGAGTGTAAGACCTTGTGATTATTCTAAACTAGTTCAACTCCTCATGGGGAAGAGCGTAAGGTATTTCAAGGAATAAAAATTTTTCCTCTTTCTGGGGTGATGTTATTAGATTAATCGGTAAGTGCAGACACAAACAGATCTCCCTAACTTCCACAGGAAGCTATAACAAGACAAGATAGAATACACACTTCACCTTAAACTTCATTGTCATATAAACTAGTTTAGAGAGGTCCAAATGACATACCTTTTAAATGATGCTTGATCCACGCTAGTGTCGTCCTCGTAGCTCTTTCTTTGAGTTTGTATAATGGTGAGATTTTCTAAGAAGCACAAACCAACAAAGAGGGAAAACAAAGATATATATATATATATATATTCCAATGAATTTTATGTATAAGATCAAGGAGTTATACAATAAAAGTTAAGACACCTTTATAGGGAAGAAATGTATTGCTGCATTATATTAAATGGAAAGTGGAGAATACAACCCATGCCTTGATGTTGCAAGGTCCCCTTTCAATAGTTCCTTGCTTCCCACACACTTCTGCTCCACAGATTCTGAGATCAAAAATCTATCTTGACAAAGAAAAGCTCAAAGCCAACATACAAGCTCTAAAAACTCCAATCTACAAAACTCAAGAACTTTCCAACTAAGCACTCGCCAACTTTACCAAGCTAACTTTCCCTATGAGAACTCCTTTCCTTTTATAGGATGAAAAGAATAGGGTGAGGAGGTTAGAATGATCCCATGAGATCAAGGATGCGGCTCAAATCCAAACTTATCGAAGGCCACCTCACCCTCGAAGCTTATATTCTAGAACTTTCAATAAATTCCTCTTTTTCCTTCGTACAAAAATTGCCACACCTTTAATACTAAGAAAACTGCGACGATGTCACATGCCACTATGGTGCAACCTACGAAGATCCTATATCATTGCACCCTTAACACTAAGCAAGGTGTGATGATCCCTGTTTATAAGTTTTTTACAAAGGAAAAGATAATTTTCATCTTTTTGGGAAAATTTGTCTTCATTCTTCTTTAGGGATTAAGGACATTGTTCCTTTTAAAGACAAAGGATAGGTTTACATCAGTAACTATCATAGGGGTGACAAAAATAATGTGTAACAACTGAGTTACTCATTTTGGGAGTACTCAATGTATGTGGGTTGTCTTGAGAATGGCTACCATGCATGTGGGTTGTTTTGAATCTGTAGGCTGTGTGGAATATTATATAAGAAATATTGTTAGCCATTCATTCATTCAGGCCCTCCTTCTAGCACCAATTCTGGTGAGGGGTAATAAATCCCTTTAACTCAACAGAAGGAACCAAACCCGCCACAGAGGCCCAATTAGACTCTGCAACATTTGATGGTGGAATGGTTCTCCAGATATTTCGATCCAACCGATTTATCGATGGGCTTTATGTAGTGATTGAGAGGATATCTTCTTATGAAAGTTCCTCCTTCAGTTTAAACATTCTCTTTTTGTATTTTATTTTATTAGATGGGTCTGATAAAATGATGTGTGTTGGTATAAACCAACTGGTGAAAGGGAGTCTTAACTACTGGAGAAGGATAATCTTGGGATAACTCTCGTTCTCAAGCATGCAGACAAAGATATTCACACCTGTTACAAGCCTAATAGTAATACATTAACTTGTTGGTATTCCAATTATTTCCTGAGATACAATTATCGTAAATAAAATACGCATGCAATAATATGATGGCAAGAAAAATAGTTTCCTTAGCTCTAATCATTAATCACACATCAACACAACGATTTTCTTTCCATCGTTAAGAAAAAGAACTACAAAAATTTTGGAACAACTAACTTATCAATAGATTTAGAAACTCTTACTCATTACAACATTCATTCATGAAATAAAGTCGACATTAATTCCTCCTCAAATCCAATCACACACGCCTTTGATGAAAAAACAAAAGTTTGTCTCCGGTCCTAAGCAAGACTTCGCAATTAAGGTAGTTTGAAAATAGTTCTTTACAATTCCAAAAATGAGGGTCTTTGCAAAAACCATTGACCTATTCTAAAAGGTCAATCCTCTTATTTATAATGAATCATTAACTAAAAATAACTATCAAAAGTGCAAACTAAGTAAAATAAATCATCGCCACATGGTGCTTCCATCTCTCTATCTTCTAAGAGTCATCAAATAGTTTCACTGAAGTGGATGACTCTTCTCATATTCTAACCATTTGACAAAGAGTTCCTCGCATGTGTTGGCATAGGGGAATTTGTGTTGTTCCATCGGGGCAGAAAGGATTTCTTTTACTTCCAATGCTTGTGTCCGATACTTAACTATTTTGACACTTAACTGCTGCAATACTGCTCGAGCCTTGATTGGGTGCTCCATGAACTGATTTACTTGACTTGGCACCATGCTCGCCACCTTTTCTATCTCTGTAGTCCAAGCCGAGTCTTGTTCTGCATGTTGTTTGACTATATCATGAAATTCGACAAAATCCTCGGGTGAGCCAAATTCTGGGAGGCCGATGTCTCTCATCTCCTGATTAATCTTTACCCAACTCCTTTCACAATCGATCCATTTTTCCTGAATCTCCCATCGAGCTTCCTGGGCCATTTTCACCCAGTATTCGACCGCTTTCCTGATCCGATCTATGCTGCTATCCCTCAACACCCGAATGTCGTGCTCTTCAACGTCTCGACCCTTTTGAACCACACTGATGTAATAAATTCTTTCTATTTCTTGGTGAGCCTTCTTGTACCATGTTTCCATGTCCTTGCAGTTCGCTAGCGCCATATGGGTGTCTTCTTGGAAATCGGCTATCCATGTAGTGAAAAGGTGTCGTTCATTCATGAATTTTTCATAGGCATCTTGGAACTCACTTCTAAAAAATAGTGTGGCTTGTGTGCAGTCCGGATAGTATTTTGCCAAATGGAGGAGATGCTCCAATTCCTTTAGCATAGTGACCAACTCCTTTTCATATCTTCTTGCTCTATCCAAGGTGGCATCTATGATAGCCAACCCTGTGACGATAAGTTCAAACGTCTTGGAGTGTTTAGCGTTGATCATTCTTTCCTCTATGGTGATGAGAATCGAGCTATCCAACGTAAGCCTCCTCTTTTTAGTGGTTCTCTTCATGATGGATTTTCTCTTTCGGCCATAGGTGATTTCTTGAATATTAGAAACCTCATCAACAGGTTTGGGGATTTGTTTTTCTCCCCAGGTTAGAGTATTTCCCAGGCTCCCGAATATGTATATTTGTTCTAGGTTGGGTTCCTAAACCTCTTCTATATGTCCCGATGTCTCAACTTCTAGTTGTTACTCATCGATTGGTAAGGTATCAACCAAAACTAAGGAACCAGTGGCAAGTTCGGTACTTACTTGGTAATCGAATGTTGAAACGTTGATTTTCTGTTGTGGAATTTCGTCTTCCTATACACTCGATCCTAGCTCATCCCTCAAGTTGTCCATTAGAGTTCTCAGTATGTCGAGTGCATCAGTGTCTAAGGCACTTTCGACCTCATGCTCGCTCTGCGAACGACACTGAATCAGAGCATCGAGACCCAAGGTAGATGCTCCCTTAGGTTCTTTCTCCTCTGTAATATGCACTAGATTCACCAGACATACCTCCGAACTGTCCTCATCATTCGCAGATGGTTATCAAGTTGAAAAAAGGATTTGGTACACTTTTTCTTCCTGATGTCCTCTTCTATATGTCCCGATGTCTCAACTTCTAGTTGTTACTCATCGATTGGTAAGGTATCAACCAAAACTAAGGAACCAGTGGCAAGTTCGGTACTTACTTGGTAATCGAATGTTGAAACGTTGATTTTCTGTTGTGGAATTTCGTCTTCCTATACACTCGATCCTAGCTCATCCCTCAAGTTGTCCATTAGAGTTCTCAGTATGTCGAGTGCATCAGTGTCTAAGGCACTTTCGACCTCATGCTCGCTCTGCGAACGACACTGAATCAGAGCATCGAGACCCAAGGTAGATGCTCCCTTAGGTTCTTTCTCCTCTGTAATATGCACTAGATTCACCAGACATACCTCCGAACTGTCCTCATCATTCGCAGATGGTTATCAAGTTGAAAAAAGGATTTGGTACACTTTTTCTTCCTGATGTCCTCTCTATCTCAGGCTAGGTTGAATTTCCCCTGGTGATCTGATCTGTGGTGGTGGAACTTCAGGGTTTTCTGACCCGATGATTTCTTCAAGTTGCATCGACTCTAGGCCACTTGGTTCTCCTTAGCTTTCGATTGGGTCATCACTATGAATCCTCGTCATTTCTATTAGATCAGGGTCATTTTGCAATTGATAAATGATTCTCTGTTCCCCTTATAACAAGAGTAATCCCGTTCTCTGTGCCTCTGTGGTCTTTGTCGCTCTGATTTCTTTCCTGGCTTTAAGGGCCTCTTGGGCCGACTTCTCTATGGTCTCCACCTATTCATCCATGCTCATGGCCTTGAACCTTGTCATATTTGGATTGGCCATTCTTTGTACTACCTCGTCCCAACCTTGGGTGCACTCTGTGAAAATTGTGTCCTCAAACTTATCATGAACGTATGGCCAACATGATGATACTTGTGAAGCATGTTGGAGGACCAGGCCTTTAGGGTCATTCTTACAGAATCGACCTGTTGGGAACCTAAATTCAAGTTGGCTCAGACCTTCTTGTTTGTCTTGAGAAATGTCCTTTACCAGATAAAACCCCACATGGAAACCGTAGTGTATGAAAGCCCACTTCTTGTCTTTGACTAATGTGGCATTATAACCTTGCAGGATAGTATAATAACATATTTCTCCCACAACGAGCCAGTCTGGGACGTGAGAGGGTATGATATGTGGTGCTCCGGTGGCCCTGAACACCTTGATATAAGTTGAGCATTTGTCTAAGTACCAATGACCTACCTTATCTACCATTTTCTTGGCTACTGCGGATAATCTTGGGCATTCCTTCTTAAAAATAATAAAATGAATACGGGCAATGAATTCATTGTAGATGAGTGCGTAATATTTTTTATACATGTTCTACCATAGTATGCTGAAATAAACATGGACTGAGAGCTCTACAACATGCGAGCTTAAATTTATGTTGGTGAAGACATTTCTTGCATAGATGACATAGAGAAGGTACGAAGCCATGTGGAAAGCAAGTGTTTTCCTTCTTTTTCCATATGAGCCTGATGTACACCGGTGCTCAATTTATTGGAAATTATTTCTCCCTAGTTGAAGTTTCTCTCAAAGATCACCACTGTGTATGCCAAAGGCATCCATGCTTCCTAAAACTTGGATCAGTCCTTTTCTCCATATATTCAGTAGATGAGAGTCATCAGATAGATGTATGGCTCCCTCAGGTTAACTGTCCCATACCATCCATTGCTCCGGTTGGTAAAATTATTGTCCTTCTTCCACCATGAGGCCATCACCCAGTTGGTGTCATGGAATTCATAGAACTTCACCACAAAGTCCGTGTTTAGCCGCTCCTTTGGGTCCCTGAGCTTGTAGTATTTCTGGACTTCCGTCAGGAGGAAAAATCTGACACACCCGCTATTATCATCATTGATTAAACATTTTTGAGTGTCTGTATGGTTGATTATCCACTTCAGAACATCTATGCAAGGGAAAACTGGGGTTTTGCTGGCTACCATGTGCAAATAAGACCGTTGAATGTTTGGGAAAACTTGGTCATCTAGGGCCCTTACATCTGAGTCATTGTGTGGTATACACTCCGGGTAATCCTCTCGGCTGATTCTATTGAAAAGGTCTACCCATTGTGGGAGAACTAATTTGGATTCAGTGCCTACCTCTGTATCACCAAAGACCGGAGGCTAGACAAAATATTTCTTTGTTGAGGTTTTTATGATTGGTTCTGCCCTGGGAGCGTATTCCAGCTACCTCGCCGCACCAGGAGAAGAACCTTCGCATGTCTCATCTTCCTTTAGCTTGGGTGCTCTCAGCCAACATCTAGTGGTTGGCTTTCTTGACGACATTTTACCTGTAGTTAGAATATAGTTTAGAGACTGTGAAAGAAAATCGGATGCATATATAAATCACAACTGCCGAATTTTGACAAACTTGAACACATACCTTTGCATATTATTTAACCTGGTTTTGATAATCCAAAGATCAACAAAGTCTCGAGACACTCACTTTTCTCCTTCAGATGCTTTGGAATTCAAACTTGTGCGCATAATGAATTTGTTCAAAATCTTTCTAGAGATTTAAAAATGGATGAACTTACCTTGTCGCATCAGCCATTCAATTCGAGTTATGAGTGTAATTTCATTAAATCTTCCGCCAGATTTTCAAAGATGTTTAAAATTAAATTCATCGTGGGCCGAAGAGGGGAGCATAGGTTGTAACGTGGCCTATCGACAGTTTCAAATTGTGGTTGTTCAATCGGCGCATGAGGTACCAACAAATGTGGGATGAATCACCAACTGGTTTATTAAATGTCAGAATCCGATCATATCTTATGCTAGAAACATCCCATCATTTCACTAGTCCAGTTGGTGGGTTGGGAGTTGGCATTCTGCTTCAAACACTTTTCGTTGATATCTTCTTGCAAAATCTCTTACGTCGATCGATCTTTCCATATAGAGATGACGTGGCAAAGATGACTAGGAGGCATGACTAGGACTCAGGGAACCTTAATATGACTTGGGACAAAACTAGGCCGTATGACCCCCTTACTTGATAAAGACATGTGGCATTCGAGACCAGTGACTTCATTTTCTCGTTTTAATCAGAATTGAGAATTTATTTAAGCTATATGTTCTAAAACCCAACCCTATCTTGTTGACGCCGAAAAATACCAAGGATCGACGATCGATGATAAACCTACCCAATTGCTCTCGGATCGACTCTCTCAAAAAATTCCTGAGATCGAAAATGCATCAGGGATCGGCGATATGTTTTTCATAGTAAAAACAATTTTTTTAGCCTTTATAGATTTCCCCGACCCGATAAAGTGCATTAGTCATCGGTTATCGACGACTTCTTTATGTCCTTTGTTAATGTCTATCCTTCCCGTGTTTTGCCGGTGGTGAAGGGGATCAAATATCTCTTGAAACTTCATGCAAATAAATTACGCAAACCAACTCCACCTTCTGTCGATGTCGATGGGGATTGACACTCGCCGACTGTTGTAACTGTGTGGTCCCTTTCTTTGCTTGAATTTTTTCGATGCCAAACCTGAGCACGTTAGGTGCAATGTTAGATGTGGATTCTTAATTCGAGTGTAAAGTTCTTTTCGACATGAGGTTTCAAAATTTAAAACAAACCTGACTTGATGATAAGAGTCGTGAAAAAAAACAAATATAAACCATTTCCCAAAGTGAAATCAATTTAGACAATGAAGAAAACAAGTGGTACCAAAAAAGTGATAAAGTTTCATAAGGATTTTAGGGTATGTTGAGTGCTCAAAAACACCCTCTCACATGGGATGAGAGTCTCCCCTATGTTCAACATAGCTACAACTAATCCCTACATAACTCAACCGACCAAAGCCCCTTTCAGGTGGGGTTGAGATTCCAACCATTGGGTCCCATAGATGTTGCACTACCTCATGCAATCACCTCAAACGACTCATCTCCTTCTCCAATTGAAGTTGACAAAGCCACCTGGTTCATAGAGTGGATCCATCACATCCGCCAATAGGTTCATGATATCCTACAAAAGTTCAATGACAAGAACAAGAAGCGCCATGATCAACATCGGGTGCCACATAAGTTTCAGGTGGGCCAAAAAGTTTGGTTTCACTTGCAGAAAGAGCGCCTTATAGGACCTCATCGGAAGCTTCACCCACTCCGTTATGGGTCATACACCATCACCAAGGTTGTGGGTGATAATTCTTTCGAGCTCAAAATTCCTCCTTTCTTTGGCTTGCACCCAATGTTCAATGTGGATATCCTTCGATCGTATTTCGCACCATTATTGGACACCTTAGAGATAGAAGAAAAACTGAAACTAGCAGTGCTCAACCCCGACTGCATACAACAAGAATCTAATGATCATATTATTTACAAAAATATCAAGGGCACTCGCCAACAAAGGATCCAACTTTATCGAGTTGTCAAAGCAGGGCAAGTGGCTCACTCGGGGTCAAATTCAGCAAAACTTTCCTCATCTGATGGGGGAACTCAACGCAATGGAGGCCATTGCTTCCTAAGGGGGAGGATTGATCTAGATGGATTTCGGTGGCCTCCCACCTATTCGAACTAGCTCATTTTGGCAGTTTTCCAGTTTGGCAGTTTTTTCCCTGGTTTTCGGGTCCTTGACTTGCGGGGCCATTTTGAGGTCCTAAACAATGTTTTTTAGGGCTCACCACAGTGTATTCCTCGGACAGACCTTTCCAACAGGCTATTGTGCGCCTAAACCAGATATCGTATGAAAAATTTATGACCCCAAGAAGTTGATGTACTAACTTACCCAAATGGGGCCTACATGACTTTTGGCGCTTCATCTCCTAGTGTTAGGTTTTTTGGATATCTAGGGTTTTTGACATTCCTGTTTATTGTAAAAAGGCCTTTAGAGACTCATTGTAACCATCTTCTTACGAATAAGCACAGTTGTCACATCTCTTCTCAGAGATAAGATGCCACCATTCTAGTAAGCTTGTTTCCACTGCATTTTAGAGTTTCATCTTATTTCCTTATTGAATAGAAACCATTTTTATTGTATATATGTTATTTTGTGTTAAGAATCTTTTGATAATAATCTGTATTCATTTCGTTCTATAAATATATTCTGGATCAGTCGCTATTCTGGTGGGTGGGGAGAATATGTCTCTTTACTCTTCCGCAATCCCGTACACTTGCTTCTGCTACAAAGAGAGGCTCTGTGTAGAGGTCACAATGTGGCAGCAACCTTCTTCTTATTGCGAGCACAAATCACAAAGAACAAGAAATTCTCAGTCTATTAAATGACCTTACTGCATTGCTTAGTAGAGATTAGAGAAATAGTGGTAGGTGACGCTACCTCTGGTATCCTGTACAATTGTATACCCAAATTAATAATAACACTATGGGGTCTATACTCATACACAACATGTCTCTTCCACAAATATGGATGGCCTAAAAGAACATCACAAACTTCAAGGGGATGAATATCACACAATACCTCATCTTTGAAGGGCTTGATGTCATAGGGCAGACGACACTGTTGGTTGATGTAGATATCTCTTCCTTGGCAAAGACAACCGATGGTGTAGGGATGTAGGTGCAGTTTCATCAGTAGGTCCAACCATTTGATGACCTTTGTTGAGATCAGGTTTTTCTGATTTCCGCTATCGACAATGAAATGAAGTGAATCCCCCTTTATCCACATCTGTGAGTGAAAGAGGTGTTCCACTTCCTATGGTTATTCTGGTTCACTTGGATGGACTTTGGTGGTAGTGATAGTGGCACTAGGTTTGACATCGATATTCTACTTACTTTCTTTTGGATTTGATTCAGAGTCAGAATCTACCTCTGACAAGGAATATTTCAGATCGACCCCCAGTGACTGCTTGGAGTGACATTCTTCGGTGTTGTGCCAAGGGATTTTATGGTATTCACACAACTTTCCTTTGTCCTTCTTCGACTTCTCATTACCCTTCTTGGGTTGCAGCTTAGATTGGTTGTCCTGAGAGTGACCATCTTTGCTCTGTCCCTTGTTTTGTGGGTTTGGGTCGCCTTTTCCCTGGATCGACTATGAGGAGTTTGCAAATCCAAACTCTCACCTGTTCTGCTTAAATTTATGCTCGATCTTGATAGCATATCTATAAGCAACACCTAATGATGTGATGTCAAGAAAATCCATTTCTGTTTGTATGTATCTATGTAGAAAACCATGGTATTTGAGCACCAGATGTCGTTCAAAGTCTTTGATACCCATCTTGGTGCACATGGTATGGAAAATATTGGTGAAATCTGGTACTGTCCGGTCCCTTCCTTGATGCATCCTGGTCCATCTTGTGTACTGTTCCTCGTAGCTTCCAACATGGTAGTATTGTTCTTTAATCGCATCTCTGAAGGAATCCCATGTCAGGGAGACCAAAAATATTGTAGAATCCTCTGTGGCCCTTTTCTCAAAGTAAGTATCCCACCATTCCTTAACATGGGGAACGACCTTGAGGAGTGAAAAAGAAATATTTTCCCTATGGGAAAAATTGTGGACCGAAAAATACCCTTCGAGAAGATTCAACTATTTATCTGCACCATCTGCATCTATCAGTCCTTCAAATAATGGAATATAAAAATTTACTTGTACCTTGAAGGGGATTACATGGCCACTTGATGAATATGCATCTCCTATGGGCAGTCACCGAAGGATCTGTGCAAAGTTGTTCATCATTGCGTTCCTTTGTCACACAAGAGATTCCTTGAGCAACAATTTAAAAGCTTCTCTGGCTCCATCATCTTTCTTCTTTTTCCCCATGATTTTTTTTCGGGATCGGTGCGATTGATCTTGCAAAGTCTCGACTGGTTCGAGTCTCGACTTCTTGTACCCACATCTTGTCGGGGACATGCACAAAGAAAAACAAATGAAGAGTAGACCTCTCTGATACCATTGATGCGGATTTATGAGAAGAACAAAATGAAAACAGATTGAATTCAATAACACAAAGATACGGAGAACAACAACATATATCCAATGAACAATAACTTCAATTGAATATAGAAAATAGGCTAAAACTATAAAACTGCAGAACTAAAAACAACTTGCTCGAATGGTGGTAGTTATTTCCTAGAAGAGATGTGGTTGCTATGTCCATCCTTCTGAGCAGAATGATTACAATGAGGCTCGACAGGCCTTTTTAACATTTCTCTTGAATTCCAAAACCATAGACACCCAAAAACCTAACCATAGGATATGAAACACCAAAAGTTATGGGGGCCCCAATGGGCAAGTTGGTACCTCAAATTCCCAAGGTCGTAACTTTTGCATATGACCTCTGTTTTAGGCGCGTGATAGCCCATTGGAAAGGTCTTTTCGAGAAATACATATTATGCCATCGAACTTTAACTCTATATATAGTTTCACTGTGGCAAGTAAAAAAAAACACTGTTTAGGGCCCCAAAACGGCCCTAGAAGTACAAAAATATGTACAGACATGAACACTTCCAAAATAAGCCTGTTGGAATAGGTGGGAGGCCACCAATATCCTCCTGGATGTTGTGTAGGGCTTCAGGATAGCCTTGGAAGTGCAGAACCCACAATTACAAAGAAATGTAATCATTACAAAGAAACGTGTTGAACTAAAAAATATCAAGAGGAGCCAGTAGGAATAGGTGGGTGGCCACCAATATCCACCTGGATCAATGATTTTAGCAGATTATTGGCTTATATACTCATTTTCGTTCCATTTTCTTCAATTCTATTGTCCATTAAGTATCTAGTTATCAATGTGAATGCCCTTGATTATATGAAGTATTGTTTTTTTTTTTAAGTAAGAAGTATCATATATTAAAATCCTTCCAGAACCAAATTAGAGTTGCAAAATACAGAGATAGCCATACTGTAATTACTGGACTGCCCCAATAGAGGGGAAACCAGTCCAGCCAGCATAGGGGTCAAACATAAGTAGTATGATTGGCTAAGAAAAATAGTCTTAGATAAACTGTTCATCAGTTAAAACTAAAAGAGGCTGAGAAGACCTCGAAAAACACTAAAGACCTAGGCACCCGGTAGATAACCTGGCCATGTGGCGTGGAGGTCCTCGGTCCAAGGCTCCTCCTCGACATACGTCACTTGGTCTGTCCACTGCATTTCGACTTTCATGTCGCACGCGGTTCTATCAGCACCTGTTGTAGCATTCTGCAATGGTCTCCTTGCCAATTCCACCTCCACAACACTGCTCTCGCGCCCACCCTGCTCTAGTCCAATCTCTGTTGAGCGCTGCACCTTGTTATTTCCTTCACCTGGAGCTACACCGGGTTCCTCCATTGGGGTCGCTTCTACCGGGTTCGAGGAGAAAGCTTCGTGCATGGAGGAGAGAGTCTGAAGAAAGACTGCCACCTTTTCATCTGTAGCTTGCAGGTGAAATTGGAGGTCCTCCACCCCCTGGTGGAGTTCAAAGACCAAACCGTGAAGGATGGCTAGGCTTTCTCTGAATTGCGCGCCATTGAAGGAGTCAGTGAACTGGTATCCATCATTCCTAGGCTTACGAGGAGGAGGAGGCTCGCCTCCTGAGTTTCCCAGAGGGTCAAGGGCTGGTGTGGGGGCAGTAAAATCCACAGGAGGGTCGAGAAAGAGACGCAAGAATGAGCTCGGCATCCAGGGGATGATTGCTAGACATTTAAACTGCGAATTCGCCGGAGCGGGAGAAGAAGCAATGAAAAGCTCGGACTGGAGGGGGGGGGGAGGAGCAGATGGATGGCAAGTCGGGAGGTGAGACCGAGGGCCGGCGAGGCTTCCAGGGAGAGCCCCTCCACGGCCTTCCCCTTGGATGCGGCATAAGGTAGTAATTGTGACTGGCTGAGGAGATTAGGTGCACCAGGCAGGGGTATATGGCCTGGGGGTGAGCAGGGGCAGCATCGAGCCAGAGAATTCGAACAGGATCAGGCCATGGCTGCGAAGGGAGGAGCCCTTCGGGATGCAAGCGGAGATGAGAGACAAACACCATTAATCAAGCCATACAAAGACACAAATAAGGAGAGGGAGACTTCATAAATGCCCCTTCAAGTTGTAGTAATGGCTATTATATTCCAGAGGAGGGTGACGGGCGGTGGCACGAGCCCGTCACATGGCTCCATGCCTCAGTGGCTGGTGCCTACCTCCGTCGTATGCCGAGTGTGCCGCACTAACACCCCATCCGAGGAGATTATATGAAGTATTGTTGATCATTTGATTTCATGTTGAAAATATTTACCAAATCCTCAAGTTACCTAACCTACCTGATCCACCTTCCAATAAAAAAAACTATTGTAATGATTGAGGTGCCCTAGCTCTGTCTATTTTTGGTCTAGTGAAGATTTTAAGGATAACATCTTTTGCACCATTTCCGGGGATGGAGAAATGAAGACATCATTCCCTTGGTTGTACGACAACGAATACAACTAGTTCTTGATGGTGAACAAGGATTGGTGATAGAAGTGACTGCGATCTTTCACCTAGCGACTCCATGAAGAAAGAATCCACTGGTGACTCCAATGATTCAGAATGTCAAAGGGAATGGATGTTATCTTAGCTCGGAGGTTTGTACCTTTTGATTTCTCAGTTGTTCCTGGTTATCCAAATCCAGTTCCTCATGTAGATGGATGGCAATATCGTCTTCCCAAGTTTAAATAAGGTACATATGATAATCTTGTTGAACATTTGATAGAATTTCATGAACTAGTGCATAATTTGGATATTTCTCATGAGGATGTACTCATGAATATGTTCATGTACTCATTGGAGGGAGATGATCGTGAGTGGTATAGATCCATTCCTCCTTCTATCATTTCTTCATTGTAGGAGTTTCATCAATATTTGTGGAAAATCATCATTTTTTCTTCAAGAGAGTTAGATCAATAGTTTCAAGGACTCAATGTACCCATATGTGACAGTTATGAATCCAATTCTCTGGAGAACATTGAAGTAGGAATTTTGGTTGATGTAAAAAATGAGGTGTTTCTTCCAACAGTTATTGAAAGTGGAGGATTTCTTGATTTTGACACAAGAACAATTCAACCATGAAATGGACAACACACAAGAACAATTCAACCATGAAAACCAAGTTGAAGAATGCATTATAGATCATCAATTAAGGTATGGTTTTCATGTTTTTGAAGATCATGTGGCCTTTTATATGGAGGATTCTATCAGTTTAAAGTTCTAGCCATTATTTCTCTATAAAGATCTAGTTGATGATGAGTTTCCATTTCATTTACCAATCTTTGTTTTGTTGAAGCATATTCAAGGAATCTGGTCAATTGATCAAATATTTGAATGTTTACAGTGGAAATTTTCTTACACTTAAGTAGAGGCATGGTTGTACATAAATAATCTCGATGTACAAGAATTTGTATACAATTTATTTTATATTTTTGGAATAAGACTCCATAGCCCAATGGAGAACTGGTACCAAGCAATTTCAGTTTGCAGATTGGTTTTTCAGCGTGTTAGATTTCAGTTGCAGAGCACAGTTAGAATTTGCATGGATTGAATGAATAAGGCACATGCCTTCTTGTTCTTGATGCCTCACAGAAAGGACATCATACCATATGGAGCCAATATAAGCACCTAAAACCACCCTATCAAAAGTTTTAGCTCCTTGCTATTTCATACCAATTTTTCTAACCTGCTATCGGTTGGGTCTAGTTTGTGGTTTCTATCAATGTTTGCTAAGTTTCCCATATTTTTAAACCCTATCTACTTAATATCACCATATCACCATGTATCCATTGTATTCATATGTTGGATCTAGTTTGAAAAACCTAAACCAAATCTTAAGCTAAGGCCCAATCTCCATAGTTTGGGGTTTCTTTGATTTCATTTGAAAAACCTAAACTTTCTTTAAAGATCCGGTAGCGCCAAGTGAGGATCCCAAGATGAAGCTTTCTGTGCACCACACGTCATAAATATGTTTGAAACACTTGTGCATATAAACATATGAATATTGTTTGTACCTTTGCATGTGGGATAATTCTCACTAATTCCAAAAGGAACACATGCATAGCGTCAAAGGAAGGTACGTCCAATCTTCATGCTGATAGTACTAAGTGCCAACATGTGTCCATGCAAAGGCTCACCAAAGTGCCAGGGGAAGGATTCGTAGTCAAATGCGTGGAAGACAATGGTGGAAGGTGGATTTGCATGCATGATTCAGATGGATAAGTGTTCAACTTCCCAATGCATTATGCCCGAGCCTAAGCTCTAGTGTCACGAGCAATTAAAGGAGAATTCAGAACTCACCAAATATTTACCTTTAGTTGTTTCGGCCATCAGATATCATCAGTTAAGAACCAAGTGTCAACTCTAAGAAGTACATGAAATTCAAGTATCGAAGGTTAATGTTTTCAAATGCATTTCACCTGTTGGGTTTTTCACAATATCGTTTCACAGATCCTGGAGAAGGATAGGGTTATGAACACCTAATTCCATCAAGCATCCACGACACTGCTTCTTTGACAACAACAAGAATGAGGCTCTGATTTATACTTCTGAATTTTTCTCTTACAAGTCCCCCATTTGCAATTTCAGTTGGATATCTYARTGTTATCTGTGATGAATAATAAAAGTGAGGATATTAGTTCTTTTTCGATGCTACTGTGAAAAAGGTTTATCGGTCTGAGMGTGAATCTTGGTAGAATAGAAAATGATGTTGAAGACACAGAAAATCATTCTGGATGAGGATGTAGACAATGCAAGAGAACCCATATTTCATAGTGGAATGCTCTGTCCAAAATTGCATTGACTATTTGGATCATACATTTGTTGCACAATTTGTGTAAGATATGGATGCTTTCGATCATCAGTTGTATGCTTTGGGATTTGTCCAATAGACCCAAAATGGATCCTGATAGTAGTATTGAAGCTATATTTGTAGAAATGCACCAGAGTATGGGTGATACTCTTGCAATTTAATATGGAGGTTCTGAAACTCATAACCCTGTTTTCGCAGAGAGGTAAAAGAGATGAATTCAGAGTCTAGAATGAGACATACGCTATGACAGATGCATCCTTCAGTATTATTAGTTGTACCAATGAATTCCAAATTCTATCAAGAGATTTCATCAGCCGAACAAAGCAATTTTTAAAAGGGTTATGTCTCCAACAATGTTTCAATGTTTTGAAGACTGATAGTGTAGTTGTAGAAATTTTACTTGTTTGGAGAATTCAATTAAAATAATGAGGAGGCTTTCAAAACATTGATAGTGACAGTGACTAATTGTTTGAAATCAGCAAGTCCAGAAGATCTGGTAGCGTTTCTCACAGTGAAAAAACGTAGAAACCCTACCAGAAATCATGTAGGTTTCAAAAATATAGTTTTTGTTAAAATCAAAGGTGTCAATCCGATGGATGGTTCGAGAAGATTTGTGTAAGAATATTTATCATCTTCAACACATGTTCGAGCCATCTCTCTTCAACACATGTTCGAGCCATCTCGCAGCTGGAGATTGGAGGGAGAATGAAGATATTGTTTCGTCAAAGAAGTTTCCATGAAAATAGGATCTATAATAGATTTTCTATTTTTTAGATACATATCATTTTATGTTATTTCTATCTTTGGAAAAGAGGATTTTTTATCCTTTTCTGTTGTAACTAATTACGCTGCTTGTAATTGTAATCCTATCTCTTATATATGAGGAAAGCATTGAGAAGCGGGGGGAGAGGGGTGACTTCCTCGAAGACGGAAGGGGGGTTCAATTATTGAGGTATGAGAAATTTTAGGAGCTTCATACCCTGAAACACTTTGCACTCAAGGATTCATACACAGTGATAATTAGACTGTATTCTTATTGTAAACCTGCTCATTTTTTTTGCTTGCTTGAATATACTGGAAATTTCTGCGACGCATTAATTTCTACAAAACGCAGTTTCGATTAAAGTGATGTTTAATTGATAATTACCTATCTTTCACAAGTTGTGGTCAAGTATTTGTTTTAGATTTGAAATGACATTTTTAATTTGAAAATACTTCTCGTGGATGTGTGAGTTTATCATATTATTGTTTTAAATATTCATTTTCTTTCCATTTTCTTCTATGCTATTGTCCATTACGTATCTAGTTATCAACGTGAATGCCCCTGATTATATGAAGTTCCGCTAATCATTTGATTTCATGTTGAAAATATTTACCAGATCCTCAACTTACCTAACCTACCTGATCCACCTTTCAATCAAACAAATTATTGCAATAATAGAGGTGCCCTAGCTTTGTCTATTTGCGGTCTAGTGCAAATTTTTAGGGATAACAAGAAAGACTTTGTATACCATTTGATTAGGAGTTTATCCATAATGTGGGTCTTGATCATCTTACATCTTTGTCTCCACTCATGTATATGATAAAAAATGTGGGTGGACGTATGCGTAGAGACTTCAAGATCTTTGTTCCAATCTCATACTATATGGGAAAATGGTAATGTGTTAGAAATTCCATTACCAAGTTGTTAAAAATTTTAAAGGAAGAACCTTCTAATTCAATATACCATTTTGCAAGACTTTTGGTTAGGGATATTTGGAAAAGACGTAACCTCATACTGTCATCCATCAATGAATTGGATGAGCACCACACATGATATTTCATGATGTGTGTGGAGGGGTCTTTTCTCGGCTTTCCATTGAATTTGGGTATGTCTAATGGTAGCTTAGAAGACATGACCAACCATGAAGGGTTATGGGAAATAGGGTCAATTGTCAAATGCCAAAAATGAGGTAAGTCTAATTTTGTAAGGAAAGGAAATGATGTATGAGGAAATGAATATTGAGAGAAAGAGGAAGTTCCCGAAGTCCCATATGAACCTTGTGTCCCCATACGTTTGTGCTTCCATAGGGTTGTGGTGTTCTAGAAGAGTGAGTTCCCCCAGGGACAGTGGAAATTCCAGCAGCTTGGCTTCTCCCAGGACTAGATGTTCCCTCGAGGGAATTACCCCATATGTAGGTGTAGACCCTAAAGGAAATGTGTTCCTAAAACTAGTCCCAGGGAAGAACCCCCCAAGACCGAAGGTATGAATAAAGGGAAATCCTCCTAATTGTGGAAATTTTCCTCCAAGGGATGTGCCCCTAGGGAATGGTGTGCTAACACATTGGAAATTAAACCCTCCTGACATATTATTGCCATCAAATTTAATAGGGAAACCCCGAAACCATTATGAATGTTCCATCCAAAAGGTAAACTAGCACCTAACAATGTCAGGCCACTCATAGGAATGGTGGAGGTGGAAGGAATTCCACTTGCCATGTTGAAACCAAGGCTTGACTACCCACCAAATGTATCTGACTGTGGGAATCAAAATTGATGGGATGGGAATAATAATGCTAAGTACACTAATGAATGGAAAATATGACACGATCAATATCCCCCAGATAGAGGAATCCATAGAAAAAGGAAACAAATGATGTAGGTCCAATGGAACTCATGGATGGTAATGTGGACATCATGGGGATGCCACAAGTCCCACTTGCGGATGGGCTTGATGGCTCAACAAAACTGGAAGACGCACTTGGGCCTGACATGGTGTAAAAATTGCTAAACAAAGAAAAAGGTTCATGAAAAAGTATCCTTACCTGGATAAGTATAGATGATTCAAGATTAGTCAAAGTGACGTAGAGCCCCACCTCAGCAGGGTCTGCTGACCTCCTGGACTATGGATCTTCAACTCCTATAAGCCGAAATGGCTCCTTGGTCCACACTGGAACCTTCAACACATATCAACCACAGGTCCTTTTACGAACACCACCTGTGTGAGCAAGCCCTAGGCACAAGCTCCTCCCATGTGACCACCGATGGTGACGATGCTCCTTACCAAAAGGTGCTTCGCATTTCGCGATTTTGGGACTTCTATTGCGAGTCACCCCGATTCCTCCAATTCCCGAACTCCGAAATAGGGCTTAATGGTCCCTAGCTCCTCCCTTAAATTCTCCAACCATATGACCTCCAGTTATGACCTGGGGCTCATCTTTTGAACTTTCGGGATTTCACGTATCAGGGATTTTCGAAGTGGTTCTATCCCCTTTCTCCCGAAATGCGAACCCACATGACCACTATGCCAGATCAACGATCTTTAGTTCCCATGATTCGACGCTCCAGATTATTCCTTTGTGGATTGGAATTTTGCAACTGGAAACTTTGGAAATTAGCTTCCTCCACTCTTTTGATTCCCAACTTCCCGATATTCCAGAGTGCCAAATAAATGGCTCACACTCCTTCAGATATGATGGCTACTATATCTCCTGATCTTGCAAGTGTTGAAAGACTCTCGCCCTTATCCTCCCTGCAAATCTATTGGATCCAATGGCCACAAAAATCAGTGTTTTCTCCCTTCAGGAATTTCTACCGTCCATCAATATTCTCGATGGTTTCTCGCCAAATGAGTTGGTGTCAACCCTCCTGAGCTTGATTCTATGAGGTGACTTTAACCCTCATCTTTCCTCTAAACTTCCCTTGACTCTATCATTCTTGAGCTTGATCCTTGCTGCAAACTCAAGGATTCTAAGGAATCCTGCACGCACTCCTTGTGGCCTTTGCGATAACCTCTAGTTATCTAACAACTCCAACTTTGTGCACTCCTTGTGACAAAAGTTCTTCAACCGCTCACTTGGGTTGGAAAAGTTTAAGACTCAACCTGGCCTGCGCACACCTTGTAGGACTCTGTGCTATACTTGCACTTATACTAGTATAAGTTAACACTATCTCTCTGAAGCTTTTTGAGATAAACTCAGAACTTGTCAACACAATCCTTGCGGCCTTTCACTGGCTCCTTGTAGGAATTCTCAGGAAGAGAAACAATTGAAAATTATACTCTTCTCACGGACTTCATACATTCAACATGAAATCACACACATATAGCATTGAAACAAATGCATAATAGATAATATAAGCAACCTGTAAACATACCATTCAATAGATGCATACAGGAACCAAAATACACCATAAAATTGGATCAAAGCATTTTTATATTAATTCAAGTGCTTATGTACATGTTCTACAACAACAACAACTATCTGCTCATACAACTTCTAAAATCTATGTTCTTCTCTTCTCTCCTATGCCCTCTCTTGCTCTACTGCTCATACAATGAGAATGACAATACCATACATCTACGAGGGAGTCTTCTTTACTTTTCCCTCCTACAACCTTAAGCTATCTTATCGAAATTAAATACTACCATCTACTTTACATTTATTACAATAAATGTCCACAATCGATAGATGAGAGCGAACACTCAAGATCTGTATTACAATCCCCAAAACATTAAAAGAAATTAAATCCTTCCAGCTATTACATTAATTTGTTTTCTTTCGAAATTTCAAAATGTCTTCAAAATGCGTGTTGGTGTATATCTAGCTGCCCTCCACTTGCGCTTGCTGACGATGCTCCTGCATCACAAAGGAGGGTTAAACTTTGGTGGAAGAATTTTCTCGACCACTTCCACTTCAACCAAACCAGTCTCCTCAAACCAAAGAATGGACTCTTCAAATTCACTGTCACCTATCTCATGCCACTCGAGAGGTGGTTGTACCATTGTGATTGGTTCTAGTCCTCACAATCAATGGTACCAACATGGTGATTCATCCACAGTGAAAGTAATATGTTTAAATCAAACACAAATAAACCTTAAGGCATATCTAGACTTGGAATCAAAGAGCACACCCCTATGTACAAATATAGGATAACAACAAGAAAACCAATGGCTTAGGGGGGCTTTCTAAAACCAAATCTCTGGGGGAGATGAAGTCCCCATAAGATTGGCTAGTGAAGGTATGACGAACAATTATGATGAATGACATGAAACAACCCTGATTGATGCAAGAACCCTTTATTATGGTAGGCACCCTCTGAGGGAACTGAGACCATGAATGAACGTTTTTGGCAGGTACTACAAGAACATACCACTTGCAATCACCTCTATAGGATACCTAGGAAAGGTCACTAAAGTCACCACGTCACAATCAATGAGCCGATGAACAATTGTAGGTCCAACCAGACATAAGGGCAGGGAAACTATGCTTGAATCTTCGAAGGAATTACCTCACAAAGAGGTGTGGTACTATCGAAACCCCCATATACATAGTAATTGAAGCAATATTGTAAACACCAAAACAAGAAAATAAGGGTAATCTCCCTACTTGCTTCGATGTGACCTTGTTCTTGAATCCTATGTTGGATGATTTTCTCAACACACTGATAGTAAGAATGGGTTTTACACTCATTAATGACTTCTAGGTTTCATTGTGGTGGCCTTGGAGAGTTCACTCTCCAATCCTAATCCAAGGCCCTAAACCTATCTAAAGTTGGTTTGCTAAGAAAGAAAAGAGACTAATTGATTTTAATTTACAAATTGTTTTCATATGGCTATTGTTATGTCAAAGGTAAAATTATTGAAACTTTTATGGTGTTTACTCTTGACCTAACCAAAGTAATGCAAAAATGCTAATGCACTTGTTCAATTTGATGAATTCTAACTATGGGAGGGAGAAGAAATACTTTTCCTTTGTAAAATTCAAAATGAAACCTCTCAAACACCAAGAAACCATGTGAAACAAATTAGATCCAAAATTTTTCCAAGATCTCAAACCAAACTCTTCCACAATGTACTTTGTTTTTAATTCTTCAAAAAATCATAAGAAAGCAAAGATTTTTTTGTCTCTTCAATTGGAATTCAAAAAGCTTCTTAATATAATCAAGAAAATAGATTTGCAAAACAAAAACTAGTAAAAAAAAAACAAGGGATGTAGGATATTGGTAGTAATGCACAAAAACACACTCCATTGTCTCTACAAGATCAAAAACCCAAAACATGGAAAAATATATAATCAAGATCTAGAGTTTGGGAGGAGAAATTTGCAAGGGTTGTAGTGCACTTTGTATTTAATAGAAACATATAATATAATATATCAAAAGAAATACCTAGAAATACTTTATATAATGGATTTGGTTTCACTGCAATTTGAATTATCTGTCAAATTATATTATCCAAACAGTCCACGCGATTGTCATGAAAAATATGCAAAATAGTTGATTTTAAATCAACGATAATTTTTCTTACTAAACACCAATTTGGATGATTTTCTTTTAAATGGACAAATTTTTTATAGGAATCTAGATATGTATGAATTTCCTTTAGATTCTACACAAAAAGTTACAAAATTTTATATGAAGGTTATGACCTTATTTTAAAAGAAAAACTCCTTAAGAGACCCAAGGAAGAAAGAAAAGGCTCTCCCTAGTGGAGTCTCCAAGTCTATTATAGATAAATCCATCCTACATATAATAAAAATTTCCCTTAGATCTTCCCTTCAGCCAAGACAGACAACATGTATAGATATCTATAGGGTTTCCCTAGATCTAATGAGAATAGTTCATTTTACACAAAGAGAAAGAGAATAACATAACTCTTTATTGAAGGTTTTCATCGCATGTCCCATTGATGCAACTCTTGAGATCCTAGCTCCAACTTCTATGATATGCTTCCTGCAAACAAGTGACAAACAAACACCAATCTACACACTCTTTCTAGTGTTAGGAAATCAGAAACCAAATCACAACTAATCCAATCTACTCAAGAACAAATNCTACTACATATAACTAAATGCAACATATTTGTACAAGGGAAAACACATATATCTATACTATAAATCAAATGGATGAATATATCAATGTTTCTTTACCTGGAGTCTTGATGCATTCCTCTTAGTTCTAAGTTCTCGATGCTCCTCCTTTCCCTCTTGAGCTTCTCTCTTTATTTTTCTAGCATAACGACTCTCAAACCCTCCCTCTCCGCATCTCCTTGATTTGGTCTCCTTTTATAAGATTTTAGAAGAGAATGGAGATAAACTTCATGACATGTGAATTAGGTGGTTACAAGTCATAGATAACATGATGGCATGTGAACTAAGCAATTATAAGTCATAGATAGGCTTGATGGCATGTGAACTAAGCAATTACAAGTCATGGACAAGTTCAATGCTTAATTATGAGCTTTTTCCAACCTATTTTAAACTTTTTCCATCTCACTATGAACTTTCTTTTCAATTATAAGTTTCTTTTCTCAATTATGAAATAATATTTATTTCATAATTATGAAATTGTGACAAAATAATTATTTCCTTGTGAAATAATTATGAGAATTTTACTCAATTATGTAATTCTAACCTTATAACATTTAGTAACATACTGGTTGAAAATATAAGTATAACATGTTGTGTTATAAATTTAAATTATAATGTAATAACTCTTTTCTTATAACTTGAATTTTTTTTAATGAGGTTTACATGTTTTAAAACATTCAATTTATTATAAAATAACATTAATTTGTTTTATATGTTACTGCAATTTTGAGTGAAAGTACCTAGCTACTATGGATGTGAATACAAATTTTTACATATGATTTAAGAGGTCTCATAATATTTTATAAACACATATTTTAAGAAAAAAAAATCCCTTTTAAACTAAAACAATAATTTGATTTGTTATAATATTTAATTAAATTGATTCAAATTTTATTAAATTTTATAATTTAATTTGAATTTTAAATTGTTGTCTTAGAAGATAAATTAAGTGCTAATTACCAAATTTAGTTTTTGTTTTTAATTTGTATCATAGTTGATCATCCACCATCATGTCTAACTTTAGTTTTACTGACATCATGTGTAACTTTAGTTTTATTGAGTAGAGTTTAATTTATGTCTTAAATAATTAAATATTATTTATTAATTATTAAAGTTAGTTTAATAAAATGAAGATATAAATTTAGATAGAAAAACAAAAAGATATATTACACAGAGAAAAGTGATATAGTGAAACCCAAATTTTATGAATTATAAAATAGGAAAATATTATAAAATGCAAAATGATACAAACTTAGCTAAAACGATGGTAGCTTATTGCCAAATAGAGACAAGTTGGAAATACTCATTCACAAGAAGGTATTAGAAGAGGTGAAATGATCCAGATTGCATCATCATATAATTTTTCCTCTATCTTGGTACTTTTTGGATGGAAATAAGCAGAGGAATCGACTCACAGGGCCATTTTAGTGGCAGGTCCAAGTTTGGAAACTTCCAGATCCATTTTTAGGCATTAATCGACACTTTTTGGGGTTACAATGTCTAGAAATCATGCCCAAACCCTTTTTGGTGTTTTACACTTTGAGATCTTTCTAACAGTTTAAAACTTTTCTCAATCGAAGCTCGTATGTGAAAGTTATGCCTACCACAAGTTGACCTACCTTGTTTACCACCATGATACAAGTGGATGCAATGCCAACCCCCATCACTCAAACGTGTGTGCCTAGTCACATATTTATTTTTAAGAAGATTCTAGAAGGTAGAAACTTAATCACTAATTGACGGTTGAGGAATTCAAAACCTAACCCTAGACGACTATTAGGCTATGTTAAATAGCAAGCTGCTATGAGGAGAAGGGGTTCCATTCTTTTGTATTGTACTTGTTCTAGAGTTGAACAAAGAATACAGGTATTGGTATTTGAGAGCACAACAGAGGTAGGAAGAATATAATGTGGTATCCATTCAAGACATAAAGTCATAGGAAACTCCATAGTGAGTTCTCCCTTTTCTTTGTACTTGCATTTCATTACTGAATAACATAGAGTAGAGCATAGGCCTTACCTTCTAGCTGATTTTTCTCTTGTATTGGGTTTTCCAAGATTCATCTAGTGCTCATTTGTATAAATGGTGTGTTCTTTTTCTTAGTCTTTCATTTTGAAAGTTCAATTATTTCATTAATTTGAGCATTAAGTTAGTGATTATAAATGTTATATCTAAGAATAAACATGCATAGTAAAATATTTCAATATAATATAATTTATGTTGTGACGAACTTTTCAAGTGAAATATCCATGACAATTTATAGATCATATTGGTATCAAATAAGTTTTCTTTTGGGTATTTGTGGAAAGTTGTAAGATTCAATAATTTTCTTAAGAAGAAAGTCCTAGAACCCTAGTCATGGTGGACGAGTCTATTCACAACAACCCTTGAGATTCATCAGAAGAGATATTTACAAGGTTGTAAGAGAAAGTCATTCTATCTCTCACAATATGGGCATCCTCATGGAATCTATAACATGCAATATCGAACAATTTAGGGAGGTTGGAGGCTCTAACTCAGAGATCAAATCAAAGAGGAAACTGGGAGAAAATGAAGACCCAAAAAATGAGTCAAGGAAAGATCCCGAGAAAGAGAAGGAAAGTTCTAGTTCCATTACCCCTTCATAGTCCTTATTTCAAATGGAAGCAAAAGTGGATATCAAACCATATAAAGGTGAGATCGATGAATTAAATTTGAATCATTGGTTGCAAAAATTAAAGGTCTATTTTAGTGTTCACAATATATATGAGGAGTAGAAGATTTCATTTTCCCGACTGGAATTAGAGGGCCATGCATTAAATTGGTGGGAAAGCCACATAGAGACACTTAGGATGGAAGGTGATCTACTAGTAACTAAGTGGGAGGATTTCAAAACCCTCATTAAGTCCCAATTCTACCCTATCAGGTATGTATAGGACCAATCGATCCATTAACATTACCTTAAGGAAAGGAAAATGAAGAGTGTTCAGGAGTATACCACCGAATCTAGAAAGATGGTTGTCATGCTGGGTATTTTTCCCAAGAACCTAGATGTAATCCTCAAGTATTTGGGGGGTCTACATAATCACATGAAAAACCAAGTGATTCTCTTCAAACCTAATATAGTTTATCAAGAATATGTGCAAGAACAATATCTGGAAAGTATAGGCCACAAGAAAGGATATTTTTTACATACTCACCCCCCTAATCCTTTCTTAGGATGTCGGGGAGTCTAAATTTCCTCATCATCAACTCATCTATTCTATGGAAATGCAAACCATAAATGGATTCTACTCGTTGATAGATTTCCAATGACTATAATCAAGCCCAAAATCTAAGCTCTCTATATAAAGTTAGAATCTTCTGAAGTTTTATTGGGTTCTCATTATCAAATACAACTCATTGCCACATGGAATGCACGTGACCACCTGTCACTTGTGCCATATGATGTGGCACTAGCATGGAACCTTCCACCTGCCTCATCGACTCAATGGTTCTGATCCTTCAGGATCTTCATTCATCATTGTCCAGTTTCCCTCTCCTTCATGGAGACATAAATCACCCCCATCCTCACACTCTGATGACGAACTATGATGAGTCCAGTATCTATATATGATGAATCTTGGACCTTGATGCTCAATGGATATGATCTTGTCAGTGCCTTTAAATCACACGATGGTTAACTCCTATACTATGAAACTATTCTAAAAAAATCAGGTGGTACCTATTAATTCAAATACACCACCTGATTGGCTAAGAAGAGTTTTAGAGGACAAGTGTTAATCAACATGTGAGTTAAAGGGATCAAAGAGATTGTAGTCATTGAGTTTCAAGGTCTAAGATTTGTCGGATATGGAGACTGGACTTATTCGATTTCATCATCAAAGCTTGAGGATGAGGGTGATTTATCTCTCCATGAAGGAGAGGGAACCCAAATGATGATGAAGGAAGGTCCCAAAGGATCAGAACTGTTGAGTTGATGAGCCAAGTGGCAGGTGCCATGTCAATGCCACAACAGATGGCACAAGTGACAAGTGGTCGCATGGATGCCAAATGGAAGTGAGTTTTATTTGATAATGAGAACCCATAAAACTTTGGAAGACTCTAACTTTCGATAGAGAGATCAAATTTTGGGCTTGATTATAGTCATTGGAAAGCTCTCAACGAGTAGAATCCATTTATAGGTTGCATTCCCAGAGAAGAGATGAGTTGATGAAGAGGAAATTTAGTTGCCCCACTAGCCTAATAAAGGACTAGGGGGTTGGTTGTGTACCAGTGTGGTATTAGAGTGGTGTTCAAACTCTAGGTTTGAGTGGGCCATCGAGGCTACTTAAGACTGTTTTAGAAACTTTTGTTGATGCCTGAGATGTGTGTTTTAAAATGCTAATGTAATTGCTAACAAGGGCTATTTTTTTAGCATGTAGGATGTACTCAAAGGAAAGAAGAGGTGAATAGTGCAATGTAGCATGGAAGACACATCACATTTCAAAGATGAGGAATATGATGGCCAGAGGGATAGAGAGACCCCTCCATATTTGATGGACATTGTTAGAAGCATGAAGGCAGATGATGAGAGGATCATGAGAGCTCAGGCTGAGTAGGAAGGGTTGAATGCAATATTACTGTAGAGTTTGTATGAAATATAGAAGAATCTACAACAAGACGCTAGTAACACGGATTTACACCATTTGGAAATGTTGAAGACCCCCTCGGATTCCCAAAGGCATGGATTAAGTCATATCAATGTGGGGAGAAGTTCTTCCAAGAAGAGGCATTGGGATGCCAAGAAAAGAAAATCTGGTGGAAGTGTTTCTGCAGAATTATCCAATATGAAGACCTATTATGAAGAGTTGTTCAATAGTGACATTGGAACAAGTGTTCTGAAGATAAAGAAGAGATGTTCACATAGTTCTGTGACTGAGGACTTCAAGAAGGCTAAGCTACCTACCTGTTTGGTATGGAGAAGTACTTTCAGGTACACAATTACTCCAAGAATACCAAGGCAAGGATTTCCATTTTCAACTTGAATGGAGGAGCCTCCATTTTGTTATCCTATGTATTATCTTACCAATCACTAAATTTAATTGTCACCTATATTTGTATTATTCATTTAGGATATTAGTAATATATCCTCAAGTGATGACTAATGAGTTAGTTAAGATTTCCTAGCTTAGTCATCATGCATGATTTTAGGATCTAGAGAAAATATCTCTATGAGGTGGCATCACCCATTGTACTATAAATATGTACCATTGGTGTGAATATGATAGATTTGGCTAGTGAGCCTTTTCCGTCATCTTGTTGTTATTATGCATATTTTATCAATTGGTATCATAGCTTCTTTGTTCTTAAAGGTCTGTTAGTATTGAGTTCCATGGTAGTCTTCCATGAGAGATGGGGTGCAACAAATGATATTAATATGAGCATCTAGTAAAAGAGAGAAGCAACCAAAATTGGAGCGATTTGGTGTTCAAGCGACGCTTGGGTGTGGCCAATGAGAAATCCAAATAGACGTATGAATGGTGACCTTCCATAATTCATGGGCATGGATCTATGGATCTTATTGTGGCCATGATATACCTTTATTAGATCATATCATGCCCTAATGCGACATGTTCTCTTAGCTAGCGCTATATGGATCTCCAATTTAGATTATCCAAGTATTCATTTTTTAAAGCATCGATCTATTTCTTTTAAAAGTTACCAATCGATTTATTGTAGAATTGGAGGTTTGGAGAAGAATACATAGTGGATAAGTTGATCTAGGTGGATATCGGTGGCCACCCACCTTTTTTAAATGGCTTAAAATAGTTTTCTGGCCATTTTGGCAATTTACTATTTTTAGCAGGTTTTAACTTCTGGGGCCATTTTGACGGTCCAAATAAAGGTTTTTTGATATCGAGGTTATAAATGATAGCCGAAGGCATGATTGAGCCCCCAAAATGAATCTCCTCGACAATACCTTTCCAACGAGCTATCACACGCCTAAAACAGAGATCGTATGCAAAAGTTACGACCCCGGGAAGTTGATGTACTCACTTACCC
>JASDQU010013018.1:36665-56719 GCA_032191745.1 Picea mariana | reverse complement strand
GAGTGCGAAGGTGATCTTTTCCTTGTCTGAAAAATTATGAACAGAGAAATAACCTTCTAGCAGATTTAACCATTTATCTAGGGCATCTGCATCTATTTGACCTTCAAATACGGGAATATCAAAATTAACCTGTACCTTGAAAGGTGAGGTGCCTCCAAAGTGGTTGATTGATGAAGATGCACCTGATACTATCGGCAGGCGTTGAAGGATGTGGGAAAAATTCTCCATCATTTCGTCCCTCTGTCGCGTGAGAGCTTGCTCAAGCAACAGACTTATAGGATCGTCTGCTCCATCATTTTCATTTTCTTCCGCCATTGAGGGTTTCTTGGGTGTGCAAGAGTGATTGTCCTCAAGAGAGACAAGCTCAAGACCCAACTTGCTATACTCGGACCTCATCGGGGACATGCACTGAAAAATGATCAAGAGCAACCTGCTCTGATGCCATTGATCCGGATTATTTTCGGCACGAAATGAGAGTGGAGATATAATAAAGAAATGCACAGAGATATTGTGTACATCCAGTAATATAACAGAAATATATCAGAGATGCAGCCATAAACATAGAGATACAGTAATACACAATTTGTATTAACGAAATAAATGTACAGAGACTGTAAAAATACAGAGTGAAAGACTCGCTAGAATGGTGGCAGCCTATCTCTGAGAAGAGATGTGACGGCTACTCGCATTCGCAAGAAGATGATTACAATGAGGCTCTAAAGGCCCTTTTACAATAAATGGGAATGCCAAAATTCCTAGACATCCAAAAACCTAACCCTGGGAGATGAAGCGCCAAAAGTCATGTGGGCCCTGTTTGGGTAAGTTGGTGCATCAACTTCCCGGGGTTGTGACTTTTGCATACGATCTCCGTTTTAGGCGTGTGATAGCTCGTTGGAAAGGTATTGTCGAGGAGATTAATTTTGGGTGCTCAATCATGACTTTGGCTATCATTGAGAACCTCGGTCTCAAAAAACCTTCATTTGGACCCTCAAAATGGCCTCGGAAGTTAAAACCTACTAAAAATAGTAAATTGCCAAAATGGCCAGAAAACTGTTTTGAGCCATTTGGAAAAGGTGGGTGGCCACCGATATCCACATGGATCAATTTGGCTACAAGGTTTTTATTTCCTATGAAAGAGGGTATGATGTCGATTGTCTCTTAGGTGTGGACCAAGGTTAGACATGCAACCTTTTATTCTTATTGAATACGACAACAAGAGAGAAAAACACTCAAAGGAATTCTAGTTTCTCCCAGTTAAGGGTTCCAGGGTAAAATCTTGGTGTACTGTGTGATTTCTTGTTTCATTTACGTTCTTGATTAAATGGTTCTTCTCTTCTTCTAGGATTAGTGTGGAAGTATCTTGCATTTCTTGGAAATAGTTGGCATAGGCCCCTAGGAATACTCTTGATAGAGAGTATACATACACATGCATATCAATATATGGACATTTTGGATTTTGTATTGTAACAAACATAGATTGGGGAGTGATTCCTTTGATGATTATTTGATAGTGTCATCCTACATGAAGGGTTTTCTGTACAATATTGAGGTTTATTATTGTGTTGATTCATTCATTGTTCTGATAAAAATCTTTAATTCACTAAGGATTATTATAGGGATTCAAGCTAAAACAATTCAAATAACCATGAAATATGCATTTTGACTATTAAACAAACCAAAGTGAAGAGTTGCAATATAAACTCTATTATGTTGCATGTAGTAATACTTTATCATATGTTTTTTATTTTCATCATAAAAAAACATAAAAATCTACATTGTAACTCAAATACTCGACAATCACCAAAAACAATTCCATGAAGACAAATTGCATGTACAAGGTGTAACAATAAATATAGTTATGTTGATAGGAAAGAAAATTCCCTCTTGTAACAGGGGACAATTACCCGATCACAAGCCCCACTTAGGCTCATTTTTGTTTGGGATGGTAGTTTCCAACCGATTTGGGGGTTGGTTTGCCACTCAATATGTTTTCTTTTCAAAAAGATACTTTATTGTTTAATCTTTTAATCTAACTTAACCTATGTTTACAAAATGAAAAGGAGACTAATGCACTATTCCTATCTCAAAAATTAGAGTAAAGCTAAATGAGGGTAGAAAAGAAAGATAGATTCTTAAGATTTAGAAAAAATTTATCACCTAAAGAATACTTCAAGTACAATAACAATTGTTACTAAAAATAGATAACAACCATTACATCTACAATTCACTGATAGGCAAAGAGATAATCAGAAATTTTGAAAAACATATAGTTATGAGACAATAGTATAATAAACTATTTTCCAAAGTTATATCATGTTCATTCACAACATGCAAGAAATTGCTGAAATGTTAATTTATGTTGGATATCAAGAAATATGAAGCAAAAGAAGAAAGATAAATAAAGATCCCTTAAGAAAGAATTCCTAAGAACTCTTCCTCTTTTGAAAAAAACATTCATCAATTTTCATAACTCATCAAATTAATCCTAAATGAAAATGAAGCTTCTATACTTAATATCTAATTAGTTTGCATAATGTAAGAATCACAAAAGAATTTTTATGATGTTTGAATGAAAAAATCTAATCAACATTAAAAAAAATGCAATGCTAATAACTCTGCTTCATTTAACAAAATGCTTAACCAACTAGAATTTTCAAAAAAGGAATAGATTAAAACTAATAGAAATACCAACTTACAATCTGATTTTTTTGAAAATACAAAAAAGATAAAGTATATAAAAGAGTCCTGAATAAAAATACTAATCCATTTTCAAATAATTGTCCCTTGTCCAGAGAAAAATGCAAAAGTATCAGGAAAGAGAAATATGCCTTTTAGCTCTTCAAAGATCCTCCCATGGTCATTGCATTTCTAACTATTTATAATACTTGAATGTAGTAATTAACGAATACAAGATTACTCCTTTTATTTATTACAAAATATTTTCTTTCCCAATATCATTGATTCAATCCTTGAGCAAAATCTTCAAACATGATCTTTAAAGATTTCCATATTCCTATTCTTGCTACTACAAAATTGCCACGATGATACCTGGGTTGACTTGCATGTTGACTGAGGGTTTTTGTATCGAATCTAGTGGAACAATGAGTAGCAAAACATCCTATGATAACCCATGTGTCCAATTCCTTCACAACCGACTGTATATGTAACAACAAATGAGCGATTACAAAAATCCAGTTGTTCCAGTAAACACAAATAAAAAAACCAATTTTTGTTTGCTAATTTATGAAATCAAAATGAAATAGTTGTTACCTTATGATATTAAACATCATTTCTATGAGAAATCCCTAGATAGAATGAAGGTGTGTGTGCCACCAAATGATTAGGTCTTGAGGTAAAGGTGGATTTGGGCATAGATATAACCATATGGTGGAAGCACTCTAAAAAAATTGTTAATTTCCTGACTTGATTTCTATCCTCTGGTCTGTTGTTCGACCTCCTTTTTCTCATTTGTCTTCTTGGTCTACGCATGAGGATTTTTACTTTTAGGTTTTGGTTTTGCGACCTCGGTTTCTTTGTTTCATTGAACCACTTATACACTTGTTTTTCCAATAGGATGGTCTCTTTATTTAGCTACTCATTTTCATCTCTTAAAATATCATTCTCATCCAACATCCTTAATTGTGTCCCTTCAGAGATTCATTCTTTGTTTTGATGACCCTTTCAAGGATTTTCAATTCTTGAACCTCATTTTTTAATCTCATAACTTGATCTTCTTCCTTTTTTAACTAAGAGGTTATAATGAAGGTTGACAGAGTGAGTAAGTCCTCATTTGGCATTGAAGGTTGGCCTCTTTCATTGCTGGTATTTATAGATATACCTTTTTTTCACAATCCATAGATTTAGGCAAATCCTTCTTGTTAATATTTTTAGTTGGAGAAGCTTTTTTATCGTTGACAGAAGGAGGACCTCCATCCACCATTTCCATACTTTCTAAGATATCATAAAAAACTTGTTGAGATTCATCCAACTCAGTGGTTGATCTAGGGTTTGGTTCTAAGGTTTGAACTTTTTGTTTCTTTGTTGGTTTGTTCAAGACATGACTCAATTCTTCATTTTTCTTTGATCCTCTTGAATTCTTTTAGCCATGGATCTGGTTGTTCTAGTTTGAGGTATCCATTTTGCAGTTGTGTTTTCCTTGAGAATTCCTTTCCCTTGTTTATCTTTTTTAATCCATGAAACTCCAATAATTTCTTAGACATCTTCTGTATCTTCAAATATAGGATCCATTATCTTATCAACTGCATTTTATGACCTTATCTTTGTAATGTATTGCAAAAGAATTCATGTAATAGCTCTTGACATGGTGTCTTTCTCTTTAAAACCATTATCTATTAAGAATTTATCCCATTCAATTCCTTGTTTATGCAGCTCAGTCTTGAAAATAATTTTGACTAGGACATGATGATAAAGCGACGTATCAACATTCTTGTTTTTCTTCTAGATGGCCTTTGACATCTTAGTTAGAGATTTAAAGAATAAGTAAGGCATATTTAGTATCTTCTCTTGTTTAAGATGCAATAAAATTCTAATATGGTAAAGGAAACTCAAGCTAAAACGTCCCTAACAGGTTATGTATTTCTGAATTAGAAAAACTAGGTCTTTCCATGGGTCCTTCAACCAAACTGATCCAGGTGGATATCGGTGGCCACCCACCTTTTCCAGCTGGCTCAAAACAAATTTCTAGCAATTTTGATAATTTACTATTTTTAGCAGTTTTTTCGGGTCCTGAACTTCCTGAGCCGTTTTGAGGTCCTAAATGATGTTTTTTGGGGTGTGTTGTAAATTTCATCAATGAAATTTTGTGTAACTTTTGTAGTCCTCGGATAGATCTTTCCAATGGGATATCATACGCCTAAAATGGAGATCGTATGCAAAAGTTACGACCCTGGGAAGTTGATGTACTGACTTACCCAATGGGGCCCACATGACTTTTGGCGCTTCATCTTCTAGGGTTAGGTTTTTGGATGTGTAGGGTTTTTGAAACTCTTGTTTATTGTAAAAAGTCCTTGAGAAACTCATTTTAATCATCCTCTTGCGAATTAGTGTAGCTGTCACATCTCTTCTCAGAGATAAGCCACCACCATTCCAGCAAGCTTGTTTTCCGCTGCATTTTACAGTTTCAACTTATTTCCTTATTGAATAGAAAACCAATTTTACTTTATCTCTGTTATTCTATGTTAAGCATCTGGTAATAATTTGTAGCCATTTTGTTCTGCTCATAAAATCTGGATCACAAAACCTCGATACCCCTGTAGTCTGGTTAGGTTTTTGTCTATTTCTTATAAGGAATGGGGTCCAGGCTCTCAAGTCAATGGATTTGTTCTTAAATTACTTCTCACCCATTTGAGGAATCCCTAGCATTTGAGACAAATATTTTTCATAAATATGGATGGTCAAGTTTCCTACATGTTCACATTCACTATCGAAGGTCTGAGAAAAATCTTTGGTCATGTCTTCTATGTGCCTAGTGAACTTCTCAAAGAATTGTCTCCAACCTGTCTTCTCCAATATTACAATACACTCAGGGTGAATGTTGATTAATTTTTCTCCATAAGGCTCAAATTAAACTACTATTCTTCTCTCTAACCCTTTCTAGTACTTTATTCAATATTATATTTGCTTTGTACGAGAACTTCCTTTCCTCTATCTCACAATTTTGGTTCTTTTGTCTCACATAGATCTGTTCATCTTGAGAGTTTCTACTTCTGATTGTAATTTATTGATTCTATGGTGTAAATCAACTAGGTAGCAAGGTATGAGCTTGGGTTCAACCAAGTGTACTAAACATTTTATGGGAAGTTGGCGAATCATTTCAAATTAGAAGCCATGAAATGAGTTATGAGCGAGAGTAAATGTTATTGAGTGTTTGTGATGGAAAGGGTAATCAAGTTGGATGTAGGTAGTATTATGATAGGAAAAGACAACACAACAATGATATAGACCATAATAACTAACTATTTAAAACTCTGATGCTTATTTTAACAAACAAAAATACTAACTCAACATCAAATGTTAACTTTTGTCTTGAAATTATCCCTTTGCAACCAGTCTTTGATCTTCATAGTATTTTGATGGTTCAAAAGTTTCTTCAAAACCCTATCATCAAAACAATACTTTGTAAGGAAAAAATCATGAAGAATAATTAATTTCAAACCTAAACTATGATTTTATTAGTAATTACAAGATTCCATCGAATCTTGTAATTATTGATATCATCAATCTTTATTAAACTAGCATCTATTAGTTTTATTATGAGGTAACTTAAAAGAGTAGGATCAATACATAAATGAATTAATTTAATTTATTGTGATACCAAAGAATTTATTTTTATTTATATATTTTTGGGTTTTCAAAAGATTATAGATTGTTGGATCATGTTATCATTGATGTCAAAGGATTGATGTCACAAGAACAATGTCTTGTCATAGTATATTGATGAAGTATGTATTGTCATTGTTGTAAATGAAGATGGATCAATGTGTTGTCATTGATATATGATGTCATGCATAGATGAAGATGGATCGATGTGTTGTCATTGATGGTTTGGTGCATTCATGTATTGATCTTTGGATCATGTGATCATGCATGGAATCAATGACAAAGAGAAAATATCATATTGATGTATTGTCATGGGTTATTCCAAGTTGGATTGATGTAAATATGACTCATTATTGTCTTGTCATGGTTGATAGAAAGAACAAATGGATGAACTCCAAATTGGCCCCCTTATGGTGAAATCCCTCAAGGGAAGACACTTTGTGATTGAGTTATCCTAGAAGTATGGTTAGAGAACCCATGATTAATTATGGAATAATGAAATGAATATCAGTTAATTTTTCAGCGAAACTATCCTAGATGGATAGTGCTTGTCATGCCATTTTCGGTGGTATGTGGAACATCGCACAACTCATGGTTTGAGATTTATGGCCTTGCAAAGTTGGAGGACCCTCATATGGTGGCTTGAAGCCCCAAAAGGTAAAAGAAGTCAAAGTGCTTACAAAGAAGATATTATTTAAATATTAAAGTGAAGTGATAAAGTCAAAGAGGATTATTTAAATAATAAAGTAAATGGAGAACTTTCTAATTATGGAAAGTAGTTATAAGAGGGTTAACCCTAAAATGAGGAAAGTGGGTTAAGTGGTCAAATGGATATTGGATATATTGACAAGTGGAAAATTGGAAAAAGTTGGACATAAGTGACTGTGTGGAAAAAGTGGCCAAGAATATGCTTCTAAGGAACCTACTTGGAGAGTATAAATAAGAGGCAAGGGTCTCTTATAAAAATAATCTCTTGAGCACATATTGAAAATCTATTCTGAGAGAGAGATTGATTGGAGGATCTCATGGACGCATCAAAGTTTTCGTAAGTCTAATATCTTGACGATGAAAGTTTCAGAAGTTCAGAAACCCTAGTTTCTAAAGGAGTACACGAGAAACAGTGGGCTAGAGAGCGTACATACGTGGCCTGTAGTGAGCCAGAGCACATACACACACATGTTGAAGAAGGACAGAGCGGATACATTCAGATGAAATCATGAAGACTTGTGTGTGAGATGATGCTAAGTTCTTGAAGTCTGAAGCAAGTTCCAGATCTGCATTCTATGGGTTCAGATCTGCCATAGAAACTTTGGTATGGTTACATAGTTGTCTTGATGGATACTCTTTCTTATTGTATGGTGAATGCTTAAGGAATTCTTGGTATGGATGTTGTGATATGGTTATGTTGGTTGATTGATAGATTGAGAAACACTCTTATGGTTCAGTATTGATATGATTTCCATAGTATACTGGTTGCTTATACATGATTGAGTAGCACTCATATTGTATGGTTGAGGAGAATGAGTAAGTTGTTGGAGAGTATGGGTGTGTTGAGATTGGTTATGGTAAATATTGGACAGTGAAAGACATAATTGAATTTGACTGAAGGCTGTAGAGGATCTGATTTTTTCATGGAGAGAAAATCTTAATTGTTCAGAAGGAATACACAGGCTATAGTTCAGACAGGTCGCATACATACGTGAGCTATACTACTACTAGGGCACGTACATATGTGTGTTGCAATATTGATAGGTCGCATACTTGTCGACATATTGGTATCTATTGAGGATTGATTCCTCTTCTCAGTTGGTGCTAAGTTGTGTAAGTTGAGTCTTGCGTTGTAGAGCTGGTGCTCTTATGGAGTTGTAACTCTATTCAGTTGTTGTTGATAACCCAACGATTGTAGTCCATAATAAAAAGAAAATTGTACATACACCGTGTGTTCTTTGTGTTCCTTGTGGTGATGAATTATTGATGATATATATTATTGGTATATGTTGTTGATATATGTTCACATTTAACTAGTTATAAATGACAGTAATAAATGGTGAGTAAATTGTGATTGCTAACTAAGGATTTTTTGTGAAGGGAAGTTTGAAAAATATCCCTACACAGATTCACCCCCCTCTTAGTGTGATTAGTGTGTCCAAAAATTGGTATAAGATCGGGCCTTCACTATAAGCCTTAACAATATTGGAGGAGATCCATGGACACACAAATGGATGATGAAGTTCCAATCCTTGATGAGGAAAATTATTCTACATGGAGAATAGAAATGAAGTGCATTTGAAGGAAATAAGAGCGGGTGTTTGGAAAGCAGTTATTGGTGGATCAGTTCCTTTGAAGAACAAGTCAAAGTTTGCAGTTCAAAGGGAAGAAAAGAAGAATGATGCATTGGCCCTCAAGACCATTCTTAGTGGACTCTAAATTTCTATCAAAGAGAGCATGGGACAATGCACCTCCACCAAGGATCTATGGATAAAGCTAGAGAAGACATACCAAAGCAAGAAGGAAGACACTAAAGACAACTCCATCAAGATCAATGAAGGTAAAGAATCTCCAAAATCCTTTGATTGCAATGATTCTAAATGTGATGATGTTGGAAAAAAGGAAGATCTTGAAGACAATTCCAATGAAGGTAAAGAATCTCCAAAAACCCTGAATGCAATATTTCAAAATGTGATGATGTTGAATATTTCTCTACAAGTGAAGAAGAAAATCTAGAAATAGGTTGTGTAGAATTAGATGATAGTTATCCCATGGAGGAAGTAGAAGAAGAACTATCAAAACTTCAAAAGAAAGTTGAATGGGGTCTATTTGAATACAACTATGACCATTGTTATATAGAATATAGCTATCCTTCTAATAACACTAAAAGATTCCTAAAAAATAATCAAAGGCATATCTTAAAATTAAAGGAAGTGCTCAAAGAACAAGAAGAAAGTAAAAAGACTCAATTAGAAGAAAAAAAAAAGAGATCAAAAGTCTAAATAATGAAATAGAAGAAACTAAGAAGGTAGAGGATGAGATTAGCAAAAGTCTTGAAGTTAATATCCATCTCAAGACCCAAATTGAAGAATCCAAAAGGGTAGAGGAACTATTAAGGAATCAAGTAAATGAAAAGGAAGAGTCATGTCATAAGTTGAAAGCTGAATTTGTTGATCTTAGAAAGAAAGTAGAGAAGTCAAACAAATTCTTGAATAGCTCAACAATCTTAAATGAGATTTTGGATATTCAAAGATCACCAAATGATAAATTAGGTCTTGGATACAACAAAGAAGCTACACATGTTGAAGCAAGCACCTCAAAGAAGCATGAGGTAAGTCCCTCATTCTCAAAATATGGAAATAATGTTGCAAGTCAACCATCTACACAAGGCACAAAAACTTTCAAAAGAACAAAGCAAGGAATATTTCAAGAAGCCATCTTTACACCTCAAAGAAGAGAGACACCTTCAAGATGGACACCAAAGAAAAGGTATGAAAATGTTTTTCATGGTCACTGTTACTCATGTAATGAATATGGTCACAAAGCTTTGGAATGTAGATACTATGCAAGGAAATATAAAGAAAGATTCCATAACAGCCTAAGGTGTTGGAGATGTAATCAAGTAGGAAACAATGTTGTACACTGCCACATCATGAGATGCTACAGTTGTAGTGGGTTTGGCCACAAATCCCAGGATTGTTGGAACACAAGAAGAAATTCCATGAGAAGTACTTCAAATAGCATGACTAGAAGAAAACATGAAGTTAGGAAGGGAGACACTTTTGAAAGGATGGAAGCTTAAAGCTCAAGTTATGAGAAGCTAGGACACCTTTAGAAGTGGGTGAAGAAAACTAAACAGATAGAACAGAATGGAAGCCTTAATGGAAGCTCAAGTTTGACATCCTCGTAAGAATACGCAAGTTACAATGGTAACAGTCATGTACATACGCAGGCTGACCTATAAATAGGTTGCATACATACGCGATTTGTCTATGCAGTAGGACACATATATGTGGTAAGAGCCTTGGGAAAAGGGCTATGAGTTGCAGCATGGTATGGTATGATGGTATAACTCTATGTTGAAAGGTATGACATGGTTTGTTGCAGGGTCTGACATGGCTTGTTGCAGGTTTCATGATTACATATTGGCATACATAATTGATGCATGTATGGTAGTGACATATGGTTGAGTGTTGAAATACTATATTGGACACATGGTACTAACCCTAGAGTGTGGATTGAGACATGTTTTCTATTGAGGAACAATGTTGGTTGTGACAGTGAAGTTATGACACCTTGGTTATGAGATATATCATAATGATGCTAGTTATCATTGATCCATTGAGGCACACTTCTAGTACATATAATTTTGGATGCTCAGTATTTTCTGAAGTGAATGGAGGTTGAGACAGATCTGTTAGGGTACATGGATGGTACATATTTTGAGTTCCCTTGATATACATTATGATGTATTATTGGAGGCATATTTGTTGGATAAATTGGTGCATGAATTTGGCATATGGTTGAGCTACATAGTGGGACATGTAGTTGATGAGTTGATGAGGTGATCATGTTGTATATCATTGATGATTCATATCTTGATCTATAGTTGATGCATGATTGGTACACTTCTATTACATTATTAGAGGCACCTACTAGCAGTTTGATTTACACATGTTTTATGGTGGATATGGCATACATGTATGACACATCTTGATTATGGTTCATCTTGTTGTGGTATTGGTGCATGGTTGATGCACTTTCTTGGTACAACTGGTGATACATGTTTAGTGCATATTGAGTGTAGAGAAATTCCATGTCTACATGTTGCCATCAATGATTTGTGTTGACATCAATGTTGGTATTTCCATCAATTCCAAAGGGGGAGATTTTTGGATCATTTTTTCATTGATGTCAAAGGATTGATGTCAAAAGAACAATTTATTTTCATAGTATATTGATGAAGTATGTATTGTCATTGTTGTAAATGAAGATGGATCAATGTGTTGTCATTGATATATGATGTCATGCATAAATGAATATGGATCGATGTGTTTTCATCGATGGTTTGGTGAATTCATGTATTGATCGTTGGATCATGTGATCATGCATGGAATCAATGACAAAGGGACAATATCATAGTGATGTATTGTCATGGGTTATTCCAAGTTGGATTGATGTAAAGATGACTCATTATTGTCTTTTCATGTTTGATAGAAAGAACAAATGGATGAATTCCAAAGTGGTCCCCTTATGGTGAAATCCCTCATGGGAAGACGCTTTGTGGTTGAGTTATCCTATAAGTATGGTTAGAGAACCCATGATTAATTATGGAATAATGAGATGAAGATCAATGAATTTGTCAATGAAACTATCCTAGATAGATAGTGTTTGTCATGCCACTTCTGGTGGTATGTGTAACGTCACATAACTCTTCACGGTTTGAGAGTTATGACCTTACGAAGTTGGAGGACCCTCATATGTTGTATTGAAGCCCCAAAAGGTCAAAAAAAAGTCAAAATGCTTACAAAGAAGATATTATTTAAATAATAAAGTGAAGTGATAAAGTCAAAGAGGATTATTTAAATAATAAAGTAAATGGAGAACTTTCTAATTATGGAAAGTAGTTATAAGAGGGTTAACCCTAAAATGAGGAAAGTGGGTTAAGTGGTCAAGCGGATATTGGATATATGGACAAGTGGAAAATTGGACAAAGTTGGACATACATGACTATGTGGACAAAGTGGCTATGTGGACAAAGTGGCCAAGAATGTGCTTCTAAGGAAGCTACTTGGAGAGTATAAATAAGAGGCAAGGGTCTCTTCTAAATATGATCTCTTGAGCACATATTGAAGATATATTCTGAGAGAGAGATTGAATGGAGGATCTCATGGACACATCAAAGTTTTCATAAGTCTGAGATCTTGACAGGGAAAGTTTCAGAAGTTCAGAAACCCTAGTTTCTAAAGGAGTACATGAGTAGCAGTGGGCCAGAGAGTGTACATACATGGGCTACAATGAGCCAGAGTGCATACACACGTGTGCTGAAGACGGACAGAGCATGTACAGTTGAAGTAAGTCATGAATACTGGAGTGTGAGATGATGCCAGGTTCTTGAATTCCGAAGCAAGTTCCAGATCTGCATTCTATGGGCTCAGATATGCCAAAGAAACTCTAGTATGGTTACATAGTTTTCTTGATGGATACTCTTGTTTATTGTATGGTGAATGCTTAAGGCATTCTTGGTATGGTTGTTGTGATATAGTTATGTTGGTTGATTGATAAAGCGAGCAACACTCTTATAGTTTAGTATTGATATGATTGCCATAGTATATTGATTGGTTATACACGATTGAGTAGCATTTATATTGTATGGTTGAGGAGCATGAATAAGTTGTTGGAGAGTATGGATGTGTTGAGATTGGTTATGGTACATATTGGACAATGAAAGAAAAAAGTGAATGTGACTGAAGGCTACAGAGGATCTAATTTTTTCATGGAGAGAAAACCCTAATTGTTCAGAAGGAATATGCAGGTTGTAGCACAGACATGCTACGTACATACGTGAGTTGTACTACTGGTAGGGAGTGTACATATGCATGTTGCAATACTGACAGGTCGCGTATCTATTGATAGATTGGTATTTGTTGAGGATTGATTCCTCTTCTCAGTTGGTGCTGAGTTGTGTAAGATAAGTCTTGCATTGTAGAGCTGGTGCTCTTATGGAGCTGTAACTCTATTCAGTTGTTGTTGATAACCCAAGGATTGTTGTTCGTAATAAAAATAAAATTGTACATACATCATGTGTTCTTTTTGTTCCTTGTAGTGATGGCTTATTGATGATATATGTTGCTGGTATATGTTGTTGATATATGCTCACATTTAACTGGTTATAAATGACAGTAATAAGTGGTGAGTAAATGGTGATTTCTAACTAAGGATTTTTTGTGAAGGGAAGTTTGAAAAAGAGCCCTACATTGATTCACCCCCCCTCTTAGTGTGGTCGGTGCGTCCAACATAGATAAACTTTGAATTTCAAGGAAACATTTTATGATAATGTTAGAATTTTGAAAGACTCCTTTAATTTTATTAGATTGAATAATGGAGGGAGGTTTTTGTAATGGTCACAACAAATGGTGACACACTAAGAGAAGAAGTTGTATTTGATTTTGGAAGTATAGCGATTTTATCCAATTTTTACGTATTGATTTTAAAATACAATACTTTATATCTAAGAATGATTTATTCATCCTTAATATTTGTTCTTATCATAACATTTTATAAGAGAAAGAAAAGATGGAATGAAACAAAGAGTTTCAAACTAGTTGTGAAATTATATTGAAGGCTTGAGTCTTTATACAAACTAAATATTTCTTACCTTTGTTCCACATCTCGCTTGAACCGGACATTGCTTCACTGCTCATGAGCATCCATAGCCTCGACAAAGGTAACATAGTATCATACAAGTTTTTCCCCATTGACAACAAGCATCCATATTCTCAACGATTTTACTTGTACTTCCCACACTTAAAAGTGCTTTCAACTCCCATTTTGTATTTTACACCCTCTAAAGATATATTTATAAGATATTGATTTATGCAATGAGTGCGATGGAAGTGGGGTGATACGAGAGGTACTTTCATTGGCACAATTATGGTGGATAAAAATTAAGTCTAACATTTTACTTCCACTCCTAATTATCACTATTGTCAACTTAATTCATGATGGATGAGGCTCTTAGGTGATTTATTGTTCTTCTTTAATAAGAAGTAAATATTTCATTAAGGATGCAGTGATCATAGGAATACTCTTTAAGATTTATAATCGAGATATGCCTTCATTTGTATTAACATAATGTGATGAATGATACAATTTAAGAAAGAAGGTAAAGATAAAAGAATGTACAATATTTACAAATTGTCATTTTTACATGACTAGGAAAAATATTCTTTTAGGATTTCACCATTGACAGGGAGGTTTTCAATCTCTTCGTTTAAAGTTTGTAAAATAAATTTTGGTGAGACAAGTTTTTTGTAAATGATAAATGGTCCTAACCAAATATGTTGAAATTTGGTGTGTTTTCCTTTTTCTTCTTGAGCCTTGTTCCATTTCAGGACTAGATCTCCAACTTGAAACTCTTTCTTATTAGTTGAATGTTTGTAAAACCGTCTTTTGATTATTGCCTGATGTTCATGAAAATTTTCCTTGGTTTTATCACGTTCTTCTTCCAAATTAATTAATGCATCGATTCTCTTTTGCATCTTTGAACACGGTTCTTCTTGAACAAACTAGGCTAATTGTAGAGAAGGAAGAAAGATATTGGGAGGTAGAATAACACATTTCCCATAAATGAGGAAATATGGTGAATTTTCTATTGACTTCTTGGGAGTTACTATGTCTTCCCATAATTCATTCTAGTGTTGTTTATTCCAATTTATTTGATGTTCATGAACATTTGTTTTTAGGATCTGAATTAAATTTTTATTAGTCAATTCGGTTAAACCATTCCCCTAAGGGTAATAGTTTGCATAATACTTAACTATAATCCCCTTCTCAAAAGAAAATCCAGTTAGTTTAAGAGATAAAAAATATGATGCATTATCAAAGACTAAGAAATTTGGAACACCAAACCTAGAAATTATAAATTGATTAAGGAAAGAGATCACATGTTCTCCATTAACTTGCTTAAGAGGAATGGATTTAGTCCATTGTGTAAAGTAATTTGTCACGGTCTGAATATATTTGTGGAGCTGTGTAGAATTGGGGTTGATCTCTTAGATAGTGTTTACACCCCACTGTTCAAATGGACCTTCAACTTCGACATATTGTAACAAAAACATATCTTTCCTTTCTCTTCCAGCAAATGTTTGACATAATTTGCATTTCCTGGCATATGCGTAAGCGTCTCTGAATAAGGTAGGCCAATAATAGACAACCCTAAGAATTTTGTGAGCAGTTGTTTCTCTACCAAAATGTCCTTGGGTTGTTCCATCATGAAGTTGAGCCAAAAACTTATATGCATTAGGTTTTTCAAGGCATCTTAGAAACTCATTATCATATTTTTTTCTAAACAGTGCTTCATCAATAAGTTTATATTTGGTTGATTTTATCCTTAAAGATCTTCTTTTCTTAGGCTCTAAATATCTAGGAGAGGAACCATGAGTCAAAGAGCACTTAATATCATTATACCAAGAAACATTTGGTGTTGGTATATATAAGACATCATTTATTACCTCAATTTCATTTTCCAATCCACTTTGATCATGTACCTAGGAGTTTTCTGAATCAACCACTAGCTTGCACAAAACTTGTCATCGTACGATCTTTTCTAGTTTGATTTCAAGGTCATATTCCTGGAGTGTGGTCATCCAATTTGTTTTTTTTTCCCAAACCTTTTGAACTAGCAAGTTCCTAACTGAAGGATAAGGTACAATGACCTTTGTACGTGACTTCAAAAGGTATGGGAAAAAATGTTTCACTACTTTAAAAACAACATAAGCTTGTTTATTGATATTAGGATAAGTCAATTTTGCACCTTGTAAACCAAAACTCATGAAAGATATATTGGAATTTCATAACCTTATGCATTTTTCTAAGTCAAAATAGCTGCATAAGAGACGTCAGATGCAAACATATATATAATAAAATATTTCTCAAATTCTGGACTCATCAAAGTAGGAGATTGAAAAATTACTTCTTTAATAATTTTAAAATATTCTCTTTCATTTTAGTCCCACTTGAATGCAAAGTTCTTTTTAATCATATTTTGTAAAGGATTAACTATTTTGACAAAGATAGGGACAAATCTTCTTACAAAATTGATTTTTCCTAAAAAGGATTGCATGTTCTTTTTATTATGAAGGAAAGAAATTTGTGAAATAGCCTTGGTTCTCTTAGGATATATTATAATCCCAAGTTTTGAAACAATGAAACCCAAAAATTTTCCTTCTTTTATCGCAAAAATGGTCTTCTTTGGGTTTAAGGGAATTTTGTATCTCCTACATCGATCATAGATTTGTCTCAAATGATGAATAAGTTCACTTCTGTCTCGGGAATAGACTGTAATATCATCCAAATAAACAACCATGGATTTATTTATTAGACCTCTAAAAGTGATGTCCATGGCTCTTTGGAATGTAGCCCCGACATTAATTAAACTGAAAGGCATATTCTGATATGCATAGGTTCCCCATCTAGTTTTGAAAGTAGTTTTTATTTGATCTGGTTGTGAAACCAAGATCTAATTATAACCAAAGAAACCATCTAACAAAGAAAACTTTTCATATCCAACTACTTTTTGCAAAATGTGTTCCATCGGTGGAACAAGGTAGTTATATTTTTTTGAATCTTTATTCAAATTCCAAAAATCAATGCAAATTCTAATATCCCCGTTATTTTTGCTAACTAGAACTAAATTATAAACCCATTGTGAATTTCTAACTAGGAAGATAATTTTAGCATGTAAGAGTTTGTTTAATTCTTTCTAGATTTGAGGTTCAATATTAGGGTGGATTTTCCTGAGTTTTTGTTGGATAGGATTAGCATAATTTCTAGTATGAATGACATGTTGGATGATTTTAGTGTCATAAACTTTGAGATTATCATAATTCCATGTAAATATGTCCTTACATTCCTTGAATAGTTTTATAAATGCACTACGCTCTGAAGGGGAGCAATTTCTTCCTAAATTGATTTTTTGGAGATTTATTTCAGTTCCTAAATTTATTACTTCATATTTCATAGAGGAATTGTTGGTTTTACAATTAGTTTTAACTTTAAATTTATCTTGCAGATCATAGAGTGTTTCTAAATTTACTATTACTTTGGGGATTCCATTTTATGCATCTAACAAATTACCTAGAGAAACTTCATTTATTTCTTGAATATGTTGATATTCATCAATGACAAAATCTTTGAAAGTTCCTTCTTGTGTAAGGAATTTTATAATTTGGTCATCATCATTGAAGACCCTCCAGTTTGTAACATTATCTGGGATCGAGGGTGATCTAAAAATGAAGAAGACTTGAAATCTTGAAAATATTTGCAAGTAAAGTTTATGTGTTAAAATAAAATGGATCAACTTTGCAACACAATAATTAAAGGATTACTCATTCAAGATACAAATAAACAGTAGCATAATCAATGAACATAAGCACATAAACACAACAATTGATAAAGGAGTTCACCCCTCTCTTGGGCTACATCTTCTGGTCCAGCTTCCAATGGATCATTATTATTAATTGCTCAAAGTGCTCAAAAACGTGCCTTACAATGCTCAAATTGACCAACAGACTACTCCAATGACTTCAAAGCATCCAAAAACCCCTAGCTGGGCTTTTTCGGCACCTCGTTTGGCCAAAAAACGAAGAAGTTAGGCTTCTTGGAAGTCCCCCCTTCAAGCTTGTTGTCTCTGCATCTACAAAACACACCCTTGTTTCATGAACCTAGAACACACGCCATTTAAGGTGTAAAAATCCTACATCGGGTGCAACCACGGCAACGGTGCGAACTGTAGGATGGTTATGGGTGTGCTAGCCCCTAACCGCCTAGCACTCGGGCACATGAAGTCCTCCATATGACCTCGCGCATTGTAAAAAGGGCTCCGTCTAAGGAAAATAAAATCATTACAAGTGGCGGGTCATTCCAACCGTTTGAACCATATTTTAAACTGTGCACATGCACTATGTAATATATCTATGGTTATATGTAATGGTGTGCGACCAAGGGCTGGGGCTAAGCCCCGGCCCGGTCGCGGCCCAAACCACTCCCACATTCAAATTGAAATACAATTGGAACCATACATATGATAAGCAACGCATGGTGGCACGCTGGTTGGTAGCTCCTTGCCAAGTCGTTTCCCCCTTCCCAGAGGTCGCGGGGTTGACTCCTTCCAATGACAAACTTTTAAACCAAACAACAAGTGACAGGTGGCGCGCACGGATTGGGTCATGTGTCAACATACCATTAGCCACCAAAAGGACACGTGTCAAATGATCATATGCCAACTGTCTACCAATCCGAATCTTCCACATCATCACATTCCATATCAGTGTACGGTCGTACGACCCTGCCACGTCAGCCTTTACGGACTGTACAGTCAGCGTCTTTTTTTTTTGCCTGTTTGACGATTCAAACAGATCGCAATATCTCTCGTTCCCTATGTCTGTTTGAGATGAAATGAGTTGTGTTGGGTTCGCAACGATGAGGCCTACGCTCTCGTTCGATTTGAAGAGATTTTGAGCACTTTGAATTTTTGAGCAAAATTTGATCCCCTGATCACACCTTCCCATTGGGAAGCTTTTGGACCTCCAAAAGACTATTTTCAGTCTATGTGAAGATGAGGGTATAGTTTCCTCACCCTTCCAACCTCAATCCACTTGGCTTTGCTTAGATTGGTACCTTTAAGACCAACTCGAAGATACTCCACATTTCCTCGTTTTGAAGTTCGCATTCTCCTGTCAAGGATGGTGTCTTCCTGCAGTTCTGTTAGATATTCTGGGGAAAAATCATCTATAGAAGGAATCTGAACATTCTCTCCATGATCATCAATCAACAGAGGCTCATACAATTTCAAATTCTCAACATTAACAACTGCATACATCTGCATATAAGGAGGCAAATCTAAACGAAAGGCATTGTTACCAATCTTGTCGATAATCTTGAAAGGACCATATTGAATCGGTTTCAACTTTTTACCTTCTCCTTTAATCATATCCTTACTGATGTAAAGCCAAAATTCATCTCCCACTTGGAAACTATGATAAACACGACGCTTGTCATGTCTCATCTTGTACTTGGCCTGACTCTTTTCCAACTACTCTTGCACCACTTGATGTATCGGCTGAATTTGTTCAATAAACTTTTCTACCCTATCAATGTCATATTGACCATCAATAGCAATATACTTCCCAAAGATAAAATCTAAAGGAGACTTGGGCAAATAGCCAAAACATGCTTCTAATGGCGACGTTTGAGTCAAAGAGTTCTTAGCTCGATTGTAAGCATGTTGAATGTAGTGTAAATGCTCATCCCAAAGTTTAGGATGCTTGCTGCAATAAGCATGAAGAAGCTTCACCACTGTTTGATTTACCACCTCTGTCTGACCATCTATTTGGAGATGAAAAGCTATGCTCTTTTTAATTTTGGTGTCCATGAGTGCCCATAAACTCGACCAAAAACTTCCAACAAATCGAGAATCCTGATCAGAAATAATGGACTTAGGCAATCCAAAATGCACCCAAACATTTTGAAAGAACATATGTGTTGTTTGTTCAACTATAACCTGCTTAGTACAAGGCATCAAAATACACATTTTTCTAAATCGATCAACCACAACATAAAGATAATCATGATTTCATCTCGACATAGGTAAACCACCTACAAAATCCATAGCAATACTTTCCCAAGGTCGAGAAGGAACTGGAAGTGGAGTATACAAACACAACTTTTGATTGCTAGGTTTACTTGTGGCACACAACGAACATCCCCGAACATATCGTGAAACACTTTCATTTATTTTAGGCCAGTAGCAATATCTTTGCAAATTAGCCACTGTCTTGCCTACACCAAAATGACCAACAATAAGAGAAGAATGTGCTTCTCTTATAATGTTGATTCTTTCCCCCTGTGGAATACACAACTTGCCAAGATGATACAAGAGATTATTATGCACATGGTAATCCAATTCTTCAACATGGTTAGAGTGGCACAAAGTTTCATATACTTCT
>JASDQU010013018.1:13201-26156 GCA_032191745.1 Picea mariana | reverse complement strand
TTCCAGGTCCAAGAAGGTTCATAGTCCATCATATACAACAGCGGTGGAGTTGTTGAGATCAGTCTCCGAGTGGGAGATTGTTGGTTGTGGAGCCTGATTATCTTCCTGATTTAGAGGTCTTTTACTTTCAGCCGTGTTTATACCCCAACGGGGGTTCAGGGGCGAAGTCCCCGAAGGAAAATTTTCCTTGTAAAAGTATATTGTAATTTCATTGTAAATATGGACCATTCATTATAAGGTCATGGATCTAATGATAGAGATTATGTTAGGGGTTTTTTTCCCTAGAAGGAAACCCTATTTTATGAGGGAAATGTATTGCGGCTATGTATGTTGGCGAGTATTGTATTCTGAGAGAGGAGACTGTGAGAGAAATAAGAGGAAGTTACATCAGGTTTTGTTGTAGGTTGTATCCCTTCATTTTGCTGGATAATAATAAATAAATGACCTAGAAATTTCTCTGGTGGACGTAGCCCGCACTGGGTGAACCACGCAAATCTATGTCTCTCTTGTATTGTGTATCTTTTGTGTTTTGTTTTTGCATTTGTTTTATTTTATTGCTCTGCGGTCCTATTTTTCTAACAACACACACGCGCACACACACACACACACACACACACACACACACACACACACACACACACACACAAAGGTACTCTATCCCAAAATGTCCCAGCTCACCAACCTATATGGACATTAAAATTGGAGTTTGTCCTATGTTTATTACAAGATCGACTTCAACATTTAGTGCTTGAGACACATAGATAATATCAAAATCTTCAAAATTATCAATTAAGTTCATTATCTCGTGTTGGTAATTTTTAAGGCAATTAGAAGCACAATGAATCATGTTCTTCACTCGTTTAGTTATGACTTTTGAATCACCAACTACTCTTATTGATTTTATTTTAAGATCTATTACGTTTCTAAGGCCTTGAATAAGATTCTTGTACTCTACAACATTATTGGTGCAATCAAACTCTAGTCCACATCCTATCATTGAGAACACATCCAATACCTGCACCTTCATTTGATTTAGAACCATCAAAATATAAAATCTAGTATTCTTTTCTTTTAACTAGATCAACATTTTCTAATTTTGAACAATCATATTCTAGAACTTGGGTGAAACATAAAATGTTAGAATGCAAACCTAATTCAAGAAAAGGTGAAGGTTCCATAAGGAAATTACCTAATAATGAGTCAATTCAAAATTTTCCCAATGTAGATTCTGTAAACATGATGGGTTCATTGGGGTCATTCAAATTTGTAACAATATATTTCATGTGATTTTCTCGTTCTATCTTTATTTGATTTGGTAGACCATTCAAAGGTAACCAAAGATGTGACCAATCAGTTGAAAAGTAACCATGCAATTGATTTTACCAATCCCTACTTAAAAGTAAAAAATAATGTTTGAATATGTCAACTATTATGATATCAATGGTTTTATGAACTTTTGGATTCAAAGATAACCCGATAAAAACATTTTTCAATTCTCCTAGTACCTTAACACTTGACCTATCCAATTCTACAGTTTGTATAGAAGATTTTGTATGCTATTGTTTAACTTTTTGCATACCAAATAAGGTATGACATTAGAAGAAGCCCAATGAAACTACCAAAAGATTACGCATATTCCTATTAAAAATATCAAAAGTCAAGAGAAAAGGAGGAGTATGTGAACCATATCTATCTTTGATTATAGTAGCATTTACATTAGATGAAAATTTTTGAGTTGATTTCTCTTTTTCAGATTTTGAATACAAGGCGCGACTTAACTTATTTTTTTGTTGAGTTAGTTTGGCTAATTCAAAAACATAAATATTAGCTCTTGGTTTTTGCATATCCTCTACAATATCATAATCTAGAATATAATGGTTTGTTTGAAAAGAGCTTACCTTATTTGAAGAAATTGACTTCTTAGAAGGGGAGGGGGTAGCTATTGCTTCAGGATCTAGAAGGAATACCATTACTTCTGGTTTGATAAATACACATTTCTTCGGATATTTCTTCTTCATAATCATCATTAATTATCCCACAAGTATCATCCCATAGGACATTGATTGATGAACCAATATTTTGATCGTCACTTTGCTCATATTCACTTGTTTTTTCTTCTTCATCCTCATCCATTGCAACAAAAAATTTAAACATGTTAATAAATGTTGGGAATTTTTTCTCAAAATGATTAGCCTCGTGTGCTCGAAAATAATGATCTTGATTTAATTCTTCTATATGTATTTTTTCAGGGGGAATATTTGGATTAGTAGGAGGTGGAGGATTTCTCCTCAAAGGAGGTTTCCAAGATCTCTTGTATGGTTAAATTTCTCCTAAATTTTTCTTGAGATACACAATATCATTGGTTGATTTATGAATCATTCTTTGAAGACAATCCATATCAAATGTTTCTTTATCTTTCTTTACTTCATTTATTTTGATCACATTCTATCTCCTAGCCAGTGAAAAAGTTATTTTCTCTTCAGATGGGGCTTTACTAGTGATACTCATCATTTCCTTTTCAAAATCTAGTTTTTCTTCAAATGCTCTTTCTAAAGTTGTTTTACCGACTATTCTAACAAAAATAGAAATAGATGATGGCAATTATGTAGTATATAATTCAATAATTACATTGTCTACAGGCCTCAAATCTTCCAAGATTTTATTCATTAGTGTCAAGATTATTTGATTGAAATCTTTAATTTTTTCCTTATGATCCATTTTTATCCTTGGAAATTATAAAACTAAAGTGGTCGGGGTTTTTTTCTCACCAAATGTTTTCAATTCTAAAACATTACTGAGAAGTAGCATGGATTTTTACCAGAATTATAGGACAATATTCTATAGAAATCATCCCTCAGTTGGCTCTTTATATCTTGTATTTTACAATCCATGAACAAGCAATTTTTTTATAGGGGAAAAATTATATCTACTGAAATTTCTTCACAACTGTCAAATTTTAAAGACACTAAGAAGTTCTACATGGCCTCCTACTTGATATTTTCTATTAATTACTATCATATCTTCAAGGGATTCAACATAGGGAAAAGGGTAAATTGTAACATTGACCTGGTCACAATGTGGTATCAATCCATGTGATGGAAAAAGGCCGCTCACTACCTTTATGAAGTATATAATGAATTTGTGTGTGTTTTTAAGAAGTTGGTCTTAATAAAAAATACATCCATACTGTCACAGGAAGCATTAATTTTTATGGATAAGAAGAGGACTGTAGAAGAGATAGAAAAATACAATATTATAAGGATCTACTGCTCTCATGAAAAACCCCTTTATCTTCCTTACTATGTTCTAGATAGATTATTTGTTGTTGAAGTGGCAAGACAATACAAGTCCTAGTTGTATTTATTCTATGAGAAAAAGAAGAATCAATTTATCCCACTACCTTGGAAGATCAACAAAATCTTTCTAAGAGGAACTGCTAAAATTGATGAATATGCTACACAATTTGATCAATATAACATGAAATTTGCAAAAGAGATTACGGGTTTTGACCCTAAACATATTTTTCATGATCACATGGTATCGATTGGATTCAGTAATACACATATTAATACTTTAATATTTGGAGAAGAAGAAGGAGACAACCATGATTCTTAGGATGAATGTATTGAAAATAAAGCATGTGATATTGAAATCATCATAAGTGTGACGAATTAGTATAAGTAGAAAGGAAAACCCACTAATGAAAATAATCCTCAATCTCCTATTATTTCCCAAAAGAACACCCTATACAAAAATAACTCTTATTCTACAACATCTAAATAGAAAAAGTCTTCAATGAATAATTCAGATGGTGGAGGTGATAAAAACCCTCCTCTGGGAAAATTGAAAAGTCTCATAAATTGCAAGTAAAAAGAAAGAGGACTAATTCTCAATAAGAAATTCAAGATCACATATTTGAGAGTGAGATCCCTCTCGAAGACATGGATTTAGAAGTTGATGTAGAAAATATCCAATTCCTTGATGATGAAGAATGATTACAGGAAAATATACAATCTGTGCTCGAACTAGCTATTCAAGACGAAGAGTTTTCAAAAGAAGAATCATTTTCCGTACATAATGCTTTATTTGATAAAGATTCAAGAAAAAATATTTTTGAAAGAACCCTTTCAAAAAATAAAAAGGGAAAAACTTGTTCTACATTTAAACTTAATCACACGCTTCCATCTGGAATCACTAAGATTCATAAGGTTACAAGAGATGCTCCGGATGTTTCAATAGATGATATGGAAGTTGAGAATTCCCAACTTAAAGAAAGGATACAAAAATTAGATTTTACTTTAATGCATCCACCAATATTAGCCACCCCTATTGCAACAGTTCAACCTGGCATAAATTTTGGGAAAACTCTAGAGTCAAGTATGAGATTAAAAGGGACCTCAATCTTTCTTGTTGCAACCAGAAATTATGTTGAACAAACTATTAAGAAAATAATGTCTCTTATTTTAAATACATGGAATCTAGCAAGTATCCTTGTTTCTCTTGGTTCTAGGATTCAAAATACCAGAGAATTTTTTAAAGATGACATTGAAAATGATGAAGGATTTTTCAAGGATGGACTTTCCTCGTTCATTATGAAGGTATCAACAATGACTTAATATGAAAGAAAACAAGAATACTTACCTTCTCAAGCTTGTATAGAGCAACTAAAGGAATGTTGGATTCAAAGAATTAATGCATTAAGGGAATTATCAAATGAACTCAATGAATTAACATCCAAAAAGACTGAAGCTTATTCTAAATTGACTGGATTAGATATTTTCAGCAACACCATTGAAGTAGAATATTCGAACTAACCTCAAATTCAATGCTTCAAACAAGACAAAAATTCGAAGAAAGCATGGAAAAATTAAAGAAATTATCAGCAGAGAATATCAATAGTATGATTGAATATATTAAAGATGACATTGGTAATTGTCTTGTTGAATACCCCAATAGAAATGAGGATATTGAAACTACATTGCAAAATATTTCAATTGACTATAAAGAATATGAAAATGAATTGTTTAAAATCAAAGTCAAACAAGAGGTGATTGTTTCTCCTTTGCGACAATATATTGAAGAATGATTAAAAGGGGCTATAATCAAGATTATTGAGGGTCCAATGGAATCAGTTGATACTGATCACATAACCACAACAAACAAAGATACAAAAGGTGCATCAAAAATGAAATAAGATAGAGAGAGATTCATCACAGTAAGTCTAAAGATCACATTTATCCCCAAAATTTCATCTTTCTAGATAAAAAATCATCCAATTACATTTATTCTTTCCCTAAAGAACATAATCGGGTTTTGATCATTTCTTTCATTTTCTTTCCAGGTCCAACATTGCTCTTGCTTTGATTCAGCGACTCCATTCTCTTCTCTTCTTTTTAATTTTATGTTCCACCAGAGCCCCAATCCCAGTCTTTTTAGACAAACACTTTAATTTTTCATCAGACTGTAAAGACTTTATCATTTTGAGAAAATCTTGGAGAACCAATTCATGGATAATTTTGACTGTATCTTTGAACTCTAATATTTGAGGATAAGATATTTGAAATTGACTCATCAAAATCTTATTTTGATTTCTAATGAAGAACTATTTTAAGGTTCTCTAATATATGGTCCATTTGTTTTCTTCCTATAAATGTGATCAAAGATCTTTTATGGATGTGATGAATATGAGATCTATTTTCCATTTATTATAATATATAATCTGTATATATCATTTTTGTCAATTTTATATTTTATGAGTGAAGGTTCCTGGTCCTTTTCTCGGGAACTGTTGGTGTATATTTATCATTTTTATCTTAATTGAGGAATAAAGATTTTTGAGTTTGCTATATAGCACTCTCCCATATATATATATATATATATATATATATTCCTGAAAAATTCAAAGAGAATATTCTAGAAAAACTTGAATAGGAGTACCACCTCTATAAAAACACAGGGGGATCCATACCCTTGTGAGCTTGTTGTTTCGGTCTAAAAAATCTCAAGCATCAACTGTTCTCTGGTTAGAACCCTAGATAACTGAAGTTATGGATTATTTATAGTAATTTCTTAATAAATGGAAGAATCAACATGCTCAATTGGAGATGATGACACAGGGTTATATTGGGATTCTACCTCTTGGGGACTTTTTATCATTTCAGATGAGTTGGACATTGAACCTTGTTTAAGATATGAAGACCCACTGACAGATTTAGGAATCCTCTTAGGAGTTGATTTGTTATGAGATGATTATGTTGGATTACTGAGAGGGGTGGTGAATCGGTAATAGATCAATTGAATCCTTTTTAACCATATAATCCAAGTGTTATATCAATGTAGCATTATCATCCAATAACTACAAAGCAAATAAGTAATGAACAAATGAACAATCATACACATACACAGTACACCAGTGTTTTACGTGGAAACCCAAAGAGGGAGAAAACCACATAATGTTTTTTCTTATATGTCTTGAAGAATTACATTCATTGGAAGCACCAACTTCCTTTGTTTTCTAGCTGCAACTGGAAGGAGGCTTCAACCCCCTAGTTTCTCAGGCTTTAACCTAAGGGAAGCTCCAACTCCCTAATTCTTTGGATAAAACCAGAATGAGGCTACAACCCCCTATGTTCTCCGGCTACAACCATAAGGTGGCTACAACCACCTGTCCTTTCCCCATCCAACAGCCCTGATGTATAAGTAGAATGATGGAACCACCATCACACTATCACTGTGAGATATATTGTTGTAAACCTATACCAGTCAACCTGTAATCAACCTGTACCATAAACAAGTGCATCAACCATGCACTAACCTGTACAAAACCTGTAGCATGAACAAGTGCATCAACCATGCACCAAACCTGTACAAAACATGTACCATGAATAAGTGTATCAACCATGCACCAAACCTGTACAAATAACTTATCACAACAACATGTCCAAACAACCTATCACAACAACATGTCTCATCAATATTATCAACTAAATCAGATCTAATCACCAAGATCAATCACCAAGACAACTCCAAAAGATGTGCATCAACCAACCATAACACACCAACTCATAATCATCACCAAGATCAATATGTGCTTTTAATAATATACCAATACAAGTATGCTACATCATCCATAAACCATGTGTCAACAATACTACTAACAAGTGCCTCCAACCATGTACCAAGTATGTACCAATCATGTATCAACTACTCATCAACTATGAATCATCAATATGTACCAACATCATCAACTATACACCTCATGTATGTTCCAAATCATCAACTACTTGTCTCAACCATGTACCTAACATGTGCTTTAACCAAAATCCCTCATCAATTCCATCATCCAAATATGATTTGTAACTCTGTAATAGACCTGGTGCCTTAAATTTCACAACAAGAGACTAGCATTTTCATCAAACTTTTCTTTAGTGTCACATGACTAGTTTGGGATTAGTCAACAACCCTAACTTGAAATAATCATAACTATATACGTGTAATGAATAAAGATCTGAAAATAGTACACAATGTTCTTTAGTTTGTTTTATGTAATTCCTTCAAGTGTCACTAGTTGGAACCTCTCAAAAAAGGATTTATAGAAAAATGGCACACCTTGTTGAATTCTGGCTTATTCTAGAGAGCGACCTTGTAGAGCGGTCCCCACATGGAATATTTGTTGAATGGATCTCAAAATGTTACACAGAATAATACAAACTGTACTCTAACCAATGCATTTTGTCTTATTGAATTTGTATCTGTTATGAAGAAGTTATGACGTTTTTACCCGAAACACCTATTTTAGACTAGTTTCAAGACTAGCCACAAACCCTACTTTCCACGGAGTGTAACTCCAAAAATAAAACCACCCACAAGCTGAAATTTATATCACAGGTACTTGGATATGTTTCCTCAATGGCCTATCAATTTCACATTTTGAATCATTCTAGAAAAAAATGTATTTTGAAAATGGTGAGATGACCTGTAAATAACATGCCTTAGAAAGCATCATCAAAAGAATTTATCCTCCCTTGAATTCCGGCCTTCTTTTTTTCACCTTCCCTTTGAAATCCAGCTTAGATATCCTTTGGTTACCTCAGTCACCTATAGATATTCAATATGCTCAAGTTTAATATAAAATGAGAGAGCCTTGCCTCTTATTTATACTCTCCAAATATCTTCCTTAGAAGCATCTTCTAGGTCACTTAACCCATTTCTAGGTCACTTGACCCATTTCTATGTCAATTAACCCATTTATAGGTCACTTAACCTATTTTCCTCATTTTTAGGGTTAACCAATTTCCATAATTAGAAATTTCTCCATTACTTTATCATTTAAATATTCCTCCTTGACTTTGTCACCTCACTTTATCATTTAAATAATCTTCTTTGATTTTGTCACTTCACTTTATTATTTAAATAATCCTTCTTGACTTTGTCACTTTAATTTATCATTTAAATAATAATTTCTTCTTTGCAAGCTCTTTGACTTCTTTGACTTTTTGGGGCTTCAAGCCAACATATGAGGGTCCTCCAACTTCGTAAGGCCATAACTCTCAAACCATGAGGAGTTATGTGACGTTCCACATACCACCAAAAATGGCATGACATGTATTATCCATATAGAATATTCTTGCCTTCAAATATATCAAAACGCATACCATTATCCATCAAACAAACTTGGGTCCATTACCCAAACCTGGGTTCTCCAATTTCTCATGGCCATAACTCTCTAACCGTGAGGAGTTATGTGACGTTCCACATACCACCAGAAATGGAATGACATGTACTATTCATATAGAATAATATTACCTTCAAATATATTAAAACTCATACCATTATACATGAAACAACCTTGGGTCCATTACCCAAACCTTTGTGCTACCAGAATTTCTCCAAGGGTTGACATCAATCACTAAAGGTTGACATCAATCTACAATATCACTCTCCAATAGTTGAGATCAATGACAACCAACAATCCATACCAACTATCCATCAACCTAAACCAACTGTTTGATAATATCCCACTTTGGCATTGATGGCAACACCAACATTGATGGAAACACTTAGTCATGATAAAATACATGCTTATACTCTTTATCAATGTTTCTATCTCTCCACCTTTGACATCAATGGAAAAGGGTGTCTCCCTTTGGGGCTTCTCCCCCTGAGTGAACTCTCCTTGGGGATGCTCCCCCTGTCTACGTGCCTTTGATTTTTCTTTGTGTTTATAATCCTTTGAGTACTCTCTTTCCCTTCATATGAATAATATCTCCCCCTTTGACAAAAGGTATCACTCTGAAGTCATATCACTCTCTCTTCCCTTGTGACAATCGCTTCCCTTGGAAACATGCCTATATTCTCTCTCTCCAAGCATTTACCTTTGCATCTGATAAATATCTCCCCCTTTGTCCTATTTATGATGCTTCCTTGTGTACATCTAAGACATATAAGATAAGCATTCAAAAGAATTCATTTTGGAGTAGAAATTACTCCTAGTCTCTGGCAAAGATACTCAAGGGCTTCCCGTGGAAGCATTTTTGTAAAGATGTATGCCACTTGTTCTTTTGTTCCCACATATTCAACTCTGATGTTCTTTGTTGCAACATGTTCTCGTAGAAAGTGATACTTGATTCGAATGTGCTTCGTCTTGGAGTGCATCACTGGGTTTTTGGAGATATTGATGGCACTAGTATTATCACAATAGATTTGAATGGGCTCATCATACTCAACCTGTATATCTGTCAAAGTTTGTTTCATCCATAGATTCACCTGTGTACAACATGATGTTGCTGCAATATACTATGCCTCAACTGTAGATAAGGATATTGATGATTGTTTCTTGCTTAGCCGAGATACTAAAAACTCACCCAAGTAGAATGTTGCTCCATTGGTGCTTCGTCGCTCATCAATGCAACCTACCCAATCTGCATCTTTGTAGGCAATAATTGATAGATCCTTTCCTTTTGGATACCATAATCCAAACTCTTATGTTCCTTTGAGATATCTAAAAATCCTCTTCACTGCTAATACATGTGATTCCTTTGGTGCTGCTTGAAATCGTTCCACTTGTCCAACTGCCTGCATTACATCTGGTCTGGATGTTGTCACATATAGTAAGCTACCAATCATTGACATGTATTGCCTCTGGTCTGTAGACTTTGAATCATCATCTTTACTCAACTTGAAACTGGTTTGCATAGGAGTGGTAACTGGTTTGCAATCTTCCATTCTGAACCTCTTTATCATTTCTCTGATATACTTAGTTTGAGAAATAAAAATTCCTTAGTTTGTTTGACATATCTAAAGACCCAAAAAGAAGGATAGTTCTCCAAGTAATGACATTTCAAATTCATTTTGCATATCCTTTGCAAATTTCTGGCTTAACCTGTCATTAGTACTTCCAAAACAATATCATCAACATAAACTTCAATTAATAAAATATTACCTTGAGTTACCTTGATGTAGAGGTTGTTTTATGCGCTTCCTTTCCATAGTTCGTAGGGAGTTTTGTCATTGTTGTTTCTGAGCATTACTCTATTTTGAATGTGAACTGTTGTATGCATTGGATGTGTCCAAAAATTATCTGTCAATTTGGAATCCATTAACATTGTTTGAGCCATTTCCTATGTAATTATCATCCATTATGATAATGTTCCTTTGTCTCTAAACCAATCTATGAATCCATGCTCTCGTTCACTATCATATATCGGTCCAAACCTTCTAAGTGTTCTTATGAATCCATCTCTGCCCATACTATCCAAGACTCTACTTGCACAATTGTCCATAATGCTAACCCATTTATCACGATACTATCATGAAGTCTTGATTAATCTATCACACTGTACTTCTGCTAACTGATTACTTTGAATCTGTCTTCTCAAACTCTGCAAGCTTCTCGAAGGATGGTTCTTTGGTCTGTCACAACTATCGCATAGACTCCCCCTGTCTAATATTCATATTACTTGGGATTCTCTAAACTGGATGGCTCAGAACAATTCCTTCTTTGATGTGTATTCATCATCATCTTCATTGGTATATTCATCATCATCTTCGTTGATAGATTCATTATCTCTCTAAGCTCTAACTTATTTCTTTCTATCTGTGGATTCATCTTTCACTACAATGCCTGAAAGTACAATCTCTTGAACTTGTTCCTTATTTACATGTCCTTCCTTTCTTTCAGTTATTTTCCAAACCTTTATGTATCTGACATCTTTCTTTTTCTCTGTAGAATTTTATTCATCTCGTTTTATTACCAATCTTGCGATCTTTGGTACCTGGTCTTTGTTCACCAGTTCTTCCTAATTTTTATCCATACTTTATTATATCTGATATCAATATTATCTTTCATGGAAGTATCGATAATGATTCTACAATCACTCGTTATGTGTCCATAGTTATGAAATTTGTAACACTCAATGTTACGTGCAACCACATAGTTGTTGGTTGTAGAGCTTGACTATCTTCCTGATTCAGAGGTATTTTATTTTCAGCCGTGTTTATACCCCATGAAGTATTTACACCCCAGAAGTATGTACACTCTTCCATGCGGGGGAGTGCAGAGGGGGGGTACCCCCTCTGCGGGGTCCGAGGGGTCTATCCCCCTGGCTGGGGGGTTTGGGGGCTATCCGGAAGCAAAAATTATCTTGTAAATGTATATTGTAATTTCATTGTAAATTTGGACCGTTCATTATAAGGTTGCAGATCTAATGGTAGAAATTATGTTAGGGTTTTTTCCCTAGAAGGAAACCCTCTTTTATGAGGGAAATGTATTGCGGCTATGGTTGATGTCGAATATTGTATTATGAAATAGGAGACTGTGAGAGAAAGAAGAGGAAGTTACAACGGGTTTGTTGTAGGTTGTATCCCTTCATATGTTGGATAATAATAAAGGAAGGACCTGGCAATTTCTCTAGTGGACATAGCCCACATTGGGTGAACCACGTAAATCTATGTCTCTATTGTATTGTGTATCTTCTGTGTTTTGTTTCCGCATTTGTTTTATTTTATTGCTCCACGGTCCTGTTTTTCTAACAACTGGTATCAGAGAGAAAGGTAACTCATAGGAAAAGAGGGTTCCTGGTTCGAGTGGGAGCAATATCGGAATATGGAAAGTTTAGGGTCAAGAAATTTAATGGCCAAAACTACAAGTCATGGAAGATGCAGATGGAAGACTATTTATATCAAAAGGATCTATTCCTACCATTGGGCGGAATAGAAAAGAAGTCGGTGGCTACAAAGGACGAAGAATGGGATATTCTTGACAGAAAGGCTCTAGGAATGATATGGCTGAGCCTAGTAGCATCGGTGACTTTCAATATTTCCAAAGAAAAGACAACAAAGGGTTTGATGGATGCATTGGCCAAATTGTATGAAAAACCCTCGACATCCAATAAGGTATTTCTAATGAAGAGATTATTTAATATGAAGATGTCGGAAGGTGGGTCTGTTGCAGATCATTTAAATGATTTTAATACGGTTACTAATCAACTAAGTTCTATAAAAGTGGACTTTGATGATGAGGTCAGAGCTCTTCTAATCTTGTGCTCATTGCCAGAAAGATGAAATGGCTTGGTCATGGCTATAAGTAACTCTGTCTCTGGTTCAAATACATTAAAATTTGATGATGTTGTTGGTGTTATCCTTAGTGAGGAAATGCGATGGAAAAGCATAGGTGAGACATTAGGAAATGCGTTGAACATGGAGAACAGGGGAAGACAAAAGGATAGAGGAAAGGGTTTTGGGAACCGTGGGAATTCTAGGAAGGGAAGATCCAAATCCAGACTTGGAAAGATAGAGTGCAGGAATTGTGGGAAGAAAGGACATCTGAAGAAAGACTGCAGAGCTCTAAAGAAACAAAGAGATGGACAACAGGAGAGAAATTAGGAAGCAAATGTAACAGGTGATGTGTTACAAGATGCTTTGATTCTTTCTGTAGATAATATTTTTGAGTCTTGGG
>JASDQU010013018.1:0-12691 GCA_032191745.1 Picea mariana | reverse complement strand
AAAAGAAAAGAAGAGTGAAAGGTTAGAGCTTGTGCATACAGATGTATGGGGACCAGCTCAGGTATCATCTCTTGGTGGCTCTCATTATTATGTTACTTTTATTGATGATGCAACTAGAAAAACTTGGGTTTATTGCATTCGACAAAAATCTGATGTTTTTGATACTTTTAAGAAACGGAAAGCTTTGGTTGAGAATGAGACAGGAAAAAAGTTGAAGTGTCTCAGATCAGATAATGGAGGTGAATATTGCAGCAAGAAGTTTGATGATTATTGTTCATACCATGGGATTCGTAGAGAAAAGAAAGTTCCAAGAACACCACAAGAAAATGGTGTGTCAGAAAGGATGAATAGGACAATCATGGAGCATGCAAGGAGTATGAGATTGCATGTTGGTTTGCCCTTACAGTTCTGGGCAGATGTTGTAGATATTGTTGTTTACTTAATAAACAGAGGACCTTCAAGATCTTTGGATGTTATAATTCCAGAGGAGGAATGGACAGGAAAAAAGGTAAACTATTCTTTTTTGAAAACTTTTGGTTGTGAAGCATTTGTCCATATTGATAAAGAAAATAGAACAAAGCTTGAGTCTAAATCCAAGAAGTGTACCTTTATTGGATACGGTGTTAATGATTTTGGTTATCGCTTATGGGATTATGAAAATAACAAAATCATTAGGAGTAGAGATGTCATATTCAATGAGAAAGTCATGTACAAAGATCGGTTGTAGGGAAAGAAATAGGAAGAAGAAAAACAAGAATACACAGTGCTTGATGAGATCACTGAAAAAGAAATTCCAAAGGAACCAGAAAATCAAAATGTACAACAACAGGAGCAATAGGTACCTCAAACACCTGCAAGTGTTGTTAGAAAATCTATCGAGTTAAGTATACCCCTTGAACGATACTCTCCTTCATTATATTATTTATTGTTGACTGATTCTGGTGAATCAGAATGTTATGAAGAGGCAATGCAGGTAGACACCAAAAGGAAGTGGCAGTAAGGCATGAAAGAGGAAATGGATTCCTTGGTAAATAACCATACTTGGGACTTGGTTCAGTTGCCTGCAGGAAAAAGAGCATTGTAGAATAAATGGGTTTACAAGTTGAAAGAAGAAGATGGAGGAGAAAAACGGTACAAGGCTAGACTTGTTGTAAAGGGGTTTGCACAAAAGAAAGCTTTTCTCCATGTGGATTTGGAGGAAGAGATTTATATGCAGGAGCCACAGGGGTATGAGGTCAAAGGGAAGGAGAATTTGGTATGCAGGTTGAAGAAGAGCTTATATGGCCTAAAACAAGCTCCAAGGAAGTGGTATCTAAAGTTTGACAGGTTTATGACAGAACAGGGTTATAGTAGTTGTCATTCTGATCACTGTGTTTATTTTTAAAAGCTAGAAAATGGAAGCTTTATTATCTTGCTATTGTATGTAGATGACATGCTTGTTGTAGGGTATAATATGCAGGATATAAATGTGCTCAAGAAGAAATTAGCCAATTCATTTGTGATGAAGGATTTGGGTGCTGTAAGGAAAATCCTTGGTATGAGAATAACAAGAGATGGGAAAAATCGCAAACTGACATTGTCTCAGGGTGAGTACATAGAGAAGGTGTTGGAGAGGTTTATAATGCAAAATGCAAAACCAATTAGTACACCTTTGGCCAGCCATTTCAAATTAACTAAGGAAATGTGTCCCAAGACACAGGAGGAGATATAATACACGTCTAGGGTCCCTTATTCATCAACAATTGGCAACTTGATGTATGCAATGGTTTGCACAAGACCAAATATTGCACATGCAGTGGGAGTTGTGAGCAGGTATATGAACAATCCAAGTAAAGAACATTGGGAGGCAGTAAAGTGGATTCTCAGGTATTTGAGGGGTACTACTACTCATGCATTATGTTTTGGAGGTTCAGACACTTTTCTATAGGGATATGTTGATTCAGATATGGAAGGTGATAAAGATAGTAGGAGGAGTACCAAAGGGTATTTTTTTACTATAGGTGGAACAGCAGTAAGTTGGATTTCGAAACTGCAAAAGGTTGTTACACTTTCAACAACAGAGGCAGAGTATGTTTATGCTACAGAGGCTAGTAAAGAGATGATTTGGTTACAGAGGTTTATGGAGGAATTGGGAAAGAAGCAAGAGAATAGCAGGTTGTACTGTGACAGTGAGAGTGCCATTCATCTTACAAAGAACTCAACCTTCCATTCAAAGACTAAGCATATACAGTTGAGGTACCACTTCATACGATCAGCCTTGGAAGATGGACATTTGAAGTTGGAAAATATACACACTAGCCAGAATCCTGCAGACATGTTAACAAAGGGAGTAACTAGGGAGAAACTAAGTTCCTTCTCAGTTTCAGTTGGTCTTCAAGAATGAAGATTAAGATGAGAATTTTTCCAAGTCCAAGAAGGTTTAGAGTTCAACATATACAACAGCAGTGGAGTTGTTGAGATCAGTCTCCAAGTGGGAGATTGTTGGTTGTGGAGCCTGATTATCTTCATGATTCAGAGGTCTTTTACTTTCAGCCGTGTTTATACCCCATGAAGTATTTACACCCCAGAAGTATGTACACTCTTCCACACGGGGGAGTGCAGAGGGGGGGTACCCTCTTGATCAGAATCTGGACCAGGGGTCAAATTTTAGCTCAAAAATCAATGTTCTCATAATTGCCTCAAAACAAATGAGAGTGTATCCCTCATCATCAAAAACCCAACACAACTCGTTTCATCTCAAATGGACGTCGGGAGCGAGAGATATCGCGATCTGTTTGAATCGTCAAACAGGCAAAAAAAGGGACGCTGACTATGCAGTCCGTACAGTCCGTACGGATGCTGACATGGCATGACCATATGTTGACATGGAAAAGGTGATGTGGCAGAGTTGAGTTGGCACCTGCTGACATGGCAGATTCGGATTGGTTGACAGTTGGAAGAATCATGATGTGACACATGGAAGTTTTTGGTTAGTGGTTTGGTGCCACGTGGCCTAGTCCTGGGCTGCCGCATGGCACCATTGAATTGGTTATTGGGTCAAACTTTTATGGAGTCCACCGGACTCGAACCCCAGACCTCCACCATAGACCGAGCATTTTGGAAATGGCCGCCCAACCGGTGCACCATGCATTGGTTCTTATTACATAAATGGGTTTTATTATATTTAAATTTGTGTAATGTTTAATATGGTGGGGGGTCGGGCTGGCGCTTAGCCCCGGCCCGTGGTTGTATTGCGTATTGCATATGACCATTGTATAAATGGGGTTTGGTGCACATGGTAGCCGTGGTTGTATTATATTATTATATGACCATTGTATAAATGGAGTGGCACGCATATATTTTAAATGGAGTTAGCCCATGGTTTCGGGCTCCAATGCATATGACCTTTCTCCACATAGATTTTGTGCGCGGGAAGTTTATAACGACCATCACCACACGCCTGTTATGTGGCGATTAGCCATTGGTTTAAACAAAACTCAGTTTTTTTGTAATTGCAACTGCCACTTGTCAAGTCCACGGTTAATCTTGCAAACGAGGGCCTAATTTTGCGCTGGGATGTGGCCATATGGCCCCCATGTGCCCAACACCTCCGACTTTGGGGGCTCTAATTCTGTTAACCGTTCGACAAATTGGTGTATTTTTTGGAGATGTGCATGGGTGCTGGGTTTAGGCATGGGAAACGCCCAGAAGCCAGGTTACTCACACACAGGTGCGTTTTGGCGAACCAGAGACAACAAGTTTGAAGGAGGAAAATGGCAGGAGACCTAACTTCTTCATTTTTTGGCCAAATGAGGTGCCGAAAAATCCCAGCTAGGGGTTTTTGGACATTCTAAATCCATTGGCACTATTTTCACAGCCATTTGAAGACCTCTTTTGCAGTTTTTTAACCATTGAAGTTTTAGGAAGCTCCAGGGAGCTTGAAGCCCTCATTGTTTGAGGTCATGCACAAATGAGCCTATGTTTGTTTTCTGTGACTGAATAATCATTTTTGGCTAATTATTATGCTCTGGACATTTCAGGATGGGTTTCAAATCCATTGGAGGACTTTTACAGGTGTTTTTTCCAAAGAGAAGCTTAGGGAAGCTTAAAGGCCACATGTAGAAGAGGTCATGACCGAATGAGCCAAGATTCGTTTTCAGAGTTCTATTAGTCATTTTTGGGGTTTTTATGTATTCTGAACCCAATGGTACAGTTATAATTTCCATTGGAGTTGAGCAGCAGCTTGTAAAATAATCTTTGACAAATTAATCCCAGAGAGCCAAGTCCATTGAAGGAGGCTCAAGGAGATGTAGCCCAGAGAGGGGTGAAATCCTTTATCATCTTGTTATTGTTGTGAGTTTGATGGTTTGTTTGTTGCAAGTTATGTTGTTTTGTATTTGTTTAAAGCACATGTTTAACCATTTAAAAGAACATTTCCTCACACATGGACATTTAAAAGAAGAAGCATAAACTTGGCACATAATCTATCTTGCATATTTTAACACATTGAGCAAGTTCCTGTAAAGTTTATTTTATTGAAGTAGAGGGTGCTTGCATAGAATAACAAGTCAGCCTTCTATATTCAGATCAGATGGTATCAGAGCATAGTTTTTTTTGCTCATGTATTTGCCATTGATAGCTTGAGATTTAGCTGTTGGTATTTGTGCAAGTTTTGTGTTGAAGTTTGATATCTTGCAAGGATGGAGGAAGCTTCAAACATTGATAGTTCCCATACATCTTCATTATCCAAGTTCTTTGACAAAGAGATGTTGAAAGAGTTGCTAACCATGAAAGATATGGTACAAGAGTTGTGGGAATATAGAGAAGAGAGGATTTCTCTTGAAGAGAAGTTGATGCCCATGAAGAAGGAGAAGCACCAGCTTCTTGGAAAGTTGCATGAGATGGAGAATAAACTATATGAGGAAAATGAAACCCTTACCAAGTACATGCATGAACATGAGGTATGTAATGTTAGTTTATCTTCAAATTCCTCTCAAGAAGAATGCTTTGGTGTTTTTGAAAATCACACAAGAGGAATAGGGTCCAAGTTATTGTTAAAAATGGGCTATGAAGGTAAAGGGTTAGGCAAGCATGCACAAGGCATTGTTGAGCCTATTGTTGTTGAAGAGAGACCTAAGTATTGTGGTCTTGGATATGAACAAAGAAATGGAGCAAATTCCAAAGTTGAGGAGACAAAGGAAGAAGTTCCAAGAACAAGTTTTGTTTCAAGTTCACCCCCTCAAGAAGGCTATAAAGGTGAAAGTTTAAGAAATTTTGTTGCAAGTTCAATCCCTCAAGTATGCAAGGCTTGTGTTCAAGATGAATTCAAATGTGTGAAACAAGAGAGTTATGACAGCCATGCGGACAAGAACACTATTGTTGGTCTTCAAAGGAGAGCTTGTAACTCTTCAAATTCACCTCCTCAAAGAGGCGATAAAGGTGAATGTTCAAGGTATAATTCTGCTTATCATTTAGTTGCTTTTGATTATGTTAAGCATGATAAATTTTCATTTAAAAATGGAAGAAAAATTCCATGTACATATTGTGGTTTATATAACCATCATGTTTCAAAATGTTAGAAAAGATTGACCACTTTCAGGAAACTTTCCAAGCAAAGGCAACTTGAAAAGAGCATGCAAAAGATTTGCACTCATTGCCAGAAGAGGGGTCATCTCATTGACCAATGTTGGACAATGCATCCAACCACTCATCCATAGCACAAGAAGTAGTTGGATAAAAATATTGGCAAGAATGGAAGAGGAGATTCCATCATCGATGTGAGTCAAGATGATTCACTAGAAGACGATTTTCAGCAAAAACATTCACCATTGAGTTGGCTTGGTAAGAAATGGTTAGATTTCTTGAGTAAGTAAGGCTTGCATTTTTTCTATTGTAGATGCACATTTCAGCCTTATCTATTCATTTTTGTTGAAGTTTGACAAGTTGCAGTAGTTTATCATAACTTGTAAGATGCAAGTTTGCATGTGAATGCATTATTGTGTTATACAATTTTGTCAAGAGGATGTAAAAGAGGGGTATGTTGCTCATTTGTTACAGCCATATATATTTTTCATATTCAGCTCTTATGTACCCACATGTTTCAGTTTTATGTACTTATGTTTGTACTGGAAGGAGAGTTGAAGAGCTATGCACATGCATGTGTTTTTGTGTGTGCGTAAACAATGAACTTGGTGATAGTTCATCATGAATGACTCATGAATGTAACATGATTGTGTATCATGAATGTCAACTTGTATTTGGGGAAGGTCGATATGTTTCAAATGATTCTTGACTTGTGTCGATGTTGTCTTGACGATTATGTTGTGTCGATCATGTTTTCCGACTTGTGTTTAGTCGATGGTGTTTGTTGGCTTGTAAGTTGATTTTGAGTACACCAAGATGCAGGAAAACACCATGTGATTTGATGAAGTGTATACAAGATGTGACAGCTTGCTTGAAGAGAAAAAAGACTTTGCTAGCATCATTTTTAGTCTTGTATCAATTTGTTTTCAAGATTGATGATTTTCTTGGCTTGTGACAAGATGTCGCAGGAAATTTTTTGCAGCCATTGGAGATCGGATTGTGTTGATGCCAAAGAGTTCACAAGAGGGACTTGATTCTTAGAATGAAGGTTGGTAGTCTACCAAGAACAGAGAGAATAGTGGTTCAGCAACAGCCAGAGAACAGTGGTTGAGGGACATAGTCAGTTGTAGTGCAAGGCATGTCAAAGTATCCAGGTGATTGTCGAAAAGACTTTTCAAGTAGAATCAGTTGATAGAACTTGAAAGAAGAAGAGTATTTAAGCTCAGATAGATAATCATAATCTTTTGTGGGTCCAAAATCCTTTTAGTGGGAAGGTGTGATCAGAAACTGGACCAGGGGTCAAATTTTAGCTCAAAAATCAACGTTCTTGGAATTTCCTAAAAATGAACGAGAGCGTAGCCCTCATTATCATGAACCCAACGCAACTTGTTTCATATCAAACGGACATCGGGAGCGAGAGGTATCGCAATCTGTTTGGATTGTCAAATAGGCAAAAAAAAGGGACACTGACTGTGCAGTCTGTACAGTCCGTACGGATGCTGACGTGGCATGACCATACGCTGACGTGGCAGAGGTGACATGGAAAAGCTGAGTTGGCACCTACTGACATGGCATATTTGGATTGGCTGACAGTTGGGTGAATCATGATGTGACACGTGGTAGTTTTTGGTTAGTGGTTTGGTGCCACGTGGCCTAGTTCTGGGCTGCCACATGGCACCGTTGAATTGGTTATTGGATCAACATTTTATGGAGTCCACCAGACTCAAACCTTGGACCTCCACCATAGATCGAGCATTTTGGAAATGGTCACCCAACCGGCGCGCCATGCATTGGTTCTTATTACATAAATGGGTTTTGCGTTGGTTCTTTTGTGTAATGTTTAATATGGTGGGGGGTCGGGCCAGGGCTTAGCCCCGGCCCGTGGTTGTATTGCGTATTGCATATGCCCATTGTATAAATAGGGTTTGGTGCACATGGTAGCCATGGTTGTATTATATTATTATATGACCATTGTATAAACGGAGTGGCGCGCATATATTTTACATGGAGTTAGCCCATGGTTTCGAGCTCCAATGCATATGACCTTTCTCCACATAGATTTTGTGCGTGGGAAGTTTATAACGACCATCACCATGCGCCTATTATGTGGTGATTAGCCATTGGTTTAAACAAAACTCATCCTTTTTTTAATTGCAACCGCCACTTGTCAAGTCCACGGTTAATCTTGCAAACGAGGGCCTAATTTTGCACTGGGACGTGGCCATATGGCCCCCATGCGCCCAACACCTCTGACTTTGGGGGCTTTAATTCTGTTAACCGTTCGACAAATTGGTGCATTTTGTGGAGATGTGCATGGGTTCTAGGTTTATGCACGGGAAACGCCCAGAAGCCAGGTTACTCACACACAGGTGCGTTTTGGCGAACCAGAGACAGCAAGCTTGAAGGAGGAAAATGGCAGGAGGCCTAACTTCTTCATTGTTTGGCCAAATGAGGTGTCAAAAAATCCCAGCTAGGGGTTTTTGGACATTCTAAATCCATTGGCACTATTTTCACAACCATTTGAAGACTTCTTTTGTAGGTTTTTAACCATTGAAGTTTCAGGAAGCTCTAGGGAGCTTGAAGCCCTCATTGTTTGAGGTCATGCACAGATGAGCCTATGTTTGTTTTCTGTGATTGAATAATCATTTTTGGCTAATTATTATGCTATGAATATTTTGGGATAGGTTTCAGATCCATTGGAGGACTTTTACAGGTGTTTTTTTCCAAAGAGAAGCTTAGGGAAGCTTAAAGGCCACATGTAGAAGAGGTCATGACCGGATGAGCCAAGATCCGTTTTCAGAGTTCTATTAGTCATTTTTGGGATTTTTATGTATTCTAAACCCAATGGTACGGTCATAATTTCCATTGGAGTTGAGCAGTAGCTTGTAAAAGAATCTTTGAAAAATTAATCCCAGAGAGTCAAGTCCATTGAAGGAGGCTCTAGGAGATGTAGCCCAGAGAGGGGTGAACTCCTTTATCATCTTGTTATTGTTGTGAGTTTGATGGTTTATTTGCTGCAAGTTATGTTGCTTTGTATTTGTTTAAAGCACATATTTAACCATTTAAAAGAACATTTCCTCACACATGGACATTTAAAAGAAGAAGCATAAACTTGGCACATAATCTATCTTGCATATTTTAACACATTGAGCAAGGTCCTGTAAAGTTTATTTTATTGAAGTAGAGGGTGCTTGCATAGCATAACAAGTTAGCCTTCTATATTTAGATCAGATATAGAAGGCTGACTTGTAATTCTATGCAAGCACCCTCTACTTCATTAAAATAAAATTTACAAGACCTTGCTTCATGTGTTAAAATATGCAAGATGATTTATGTGTAAAGTTCATGCTTCTTCTTTTCAATGTTCATGTGTGAGGAAATGTTCTTTTAAAAGGTTAAATATTTGCTTTAAACAAATACACAGAAACATCACTTGCAGAAAATAACCCATCAAACTCACAACAATAACAAGATGATAAAGGAGTTCACCCCTCTCTAGGCTACCTCTCCTTGAGCCTCCTTCAATGGACTTGGCTCTCTGGGATTATTTTGTCAAAGGTTATTTTACAAGATGCTGCTCAACTCCAATGGAAATATTGATTATACCATTGGGTTCAGAATAGATAAAACCCCCAAAAATGACTAATAGAACTCTGAAAATGGATCATGACTCATTTGGGCATGACCTCTTCTACATGTGGCCTTAAGCTTCCCTGAGCTTCTCTTTGGAAAAAACACCTGTAAAAGTTCTCAAATGGATCTAAAACATATCCCAAAATGTTCAGATCATAATAATTAGCCAAAAATGATTATTCAATCACAGAAAACAAACATAGGCTCATCTGTGCATGACCTCAAACAACGAGGGCTTCAAGCTCCCTAGAACTTCCTGAAACTTCAATGGTTAAAAACCTGCAGAATAAGTCTTCAAATGGCTATGAAAATAGTGCCAATGGATTCAACACGTCCAAAAACCCCTAGTTGGGCTTTTACAACACCTCATTTGGCCAAAAAATGAAGAAGTTAGGCCTCCTGCCATTTTCCTCCTTCAAGCTTGCTATCTCTGGTTCGCCAAAACACACCTGTGTGTGAGTAACCTGGCTTTTGGGTGTTTCCCGTGCCTAAACCTAGCACCCGCACGCATCTCCACAAAATGCACCAATTTGTTGAATGATTAACAGAATTAGAGCCCCCAAAGTCGGAGGTGTTGGGCGCATGGGGGCCATATGGCCACGTCCCAGCACAAAATTAGGCCCTTGTTTGCAAGATTAATGGTGGACTTGACAAGTGGCGGTTGCAATTACAAAAAGGATGAGTTTTGTTTAAACCAATGGCTAATTGCCACATAACTGGCGCGTGGTGATGGTCGTTATAAACTTTTTGCGCACAAAATCTATGTGGAGAAAGGTCATATGCATTGGAACCCGAAACCATGGGCTAACTCCATTTAAAATATATGTGCGCCACTCCATTTATACAATGGTAATATAATAATATAATACAACTGCGGCTACCGTGAGCACCAAACCCCGTTTATACAATGGTCATATGCAATACGCAATACAACCACGGGTCAGGGCTAAGCCCCGGCTTGACCCCCCACCATATTAAACATTACACAAATTTAAATATAATAAAACCCATTTATGTAATAAGAACCAACGCATGGCGTGCCGGTTGGGCGGCCATTGCCAAAATGCTCGGTCTATGGTGGAGGTCCGGGGTTCGAGTCATGTGGACTCCATAAAATTTTGACCCAATAACCAATTAAACGGTGCCCTCTGCGGGGTCCGGGGGGGCTATCCCCCGGGCTGGGGGGTCTGGGGGCAAGAGGGCCCCCAATAGGGGTTTGGGGGCAGCGTCCCCTGATGGGGGTTCAGGGACGAAGCCCCCGAAGCAAAAATTCCAATGTAAATGTATATTGTAATTTCATTGTAAATCTGGATCATTCATTATAAGGTCACAGATCTAATAGTATAAATTATGTTAGGGTTTTTTCCCAAGAAGGAAACCCTCTTTTATGAGGGAAATGTATTATGGCTATGGTTGATGGCGAATATTGTATTCTGAGATAGGAAACTATGAGAGAAAGAAGAGGAAGTTACACCAGGTTTGTTGTAGGTTGTATCCCTTCATATGTTGGATAATAATAAAGGAAGGACCTGGCAATTTCTCTGGTGGGTGTAGCCCACACTGGGTGAACCACGTAAATCTGTGTCTCTATTGTATTGTGTATCTTCTTTGTTTTGTTTCCGCATTTGTTTTATCTTATTGCTCCACGGTCCTGTTTTTCTAACAATAGTCACTTCTTGCTTGAACATTTATTTTATAATCCCTGCAATCTACAACCTTATGTCCAAAGTTAGTACAGTAAAAACAATGACCATAAAATAAATTTACATACCTCAGAGTGAATGATCTTCTTTGTGGTGTATTCCTTCTAAATTTTTTCCTTGATTGATCATGATCATGATTGAAGCTTCTTTGTGGCTTGAACATGGATGGTCTTCTTGAATATGTATCTTCAATAATTTTCTTAGATTCTGGTTGACCATGATTTCTTCCTTGAGTACTTCTACATAACTCTTTCTATTTTCTTCATTCTTCTTTTCTATCAACCTAGAGTGCTTCTCTCTTCATTCTCTATAAATGATGTCGATTTTTTTATCTCTTCAACATTCTTCTTGAGCTTGACAATTTTACTTCTCAATGTGACAACTTCTTCTTCAAGCTTCTCAACTTCTTCTTCTTTCTTCATTATCTGAGACTTCATGACTTCTTCTGTTCTTTTCACTTCTTCAAGCTGAATTTTTAATGTGATTATTTCTTCTTCTAGTCCTTTCTCTTCTTGACCAAACTCTGCCTCAAGATGGTTTAGATTGTTAGTTCTTTCCTTAATATGATCTGCCAATATCTTCTCTATCATTTCCACTTCTTCCTTCTGTTCTACTATGTTGGTTTCGAAACATTGCTTTCAATATTCAAGATTTTCTTCGATCTTTCTAGCTTCTTCTAGCTGAGTTATTAAGTTCTTGATGACCTATTGGGATTCTTCAAAAATGTGAACACTTTCCTTTTGTTTCATCAATTCTTTCTTCAGTGAATTGTTTTCTTCTCTGAGTTCATCTAAAGAACTAATCAATTCTTCTTCATAATTTTCTTCCTTTTCAACTAGTTTTTGTGTCTCATTTCCTTCATGGCATTCTATTTCAAGATGTCTACGTTTTTCACAATTAAAACAAAAAAACACACCTCTGGTGATTATCTACTCTTCATCCTTTGAATATGATTTACATGGTGAACATAATTCTTCTTGATTTGTGTCTGCATCTTCTTTGACATTTTTTGAATATGTGATGGATGAAGAATATGTCATGTAACTTATCCCAAAGTTCTTTTGTTGATGAACATTTACCAACCTTTTCTCTTACCGGATTATGTAATACTTCCCAGATGAAATCCATTGTTATTTTGTTATTCTTCCTCAATTCCTTCTTGTCTACAGTCTTTTCCCTTTTTGAACTATCATATCCTATATAACTGATATCCAAATATAATGTCCTTGTGCCTATAAAAATACTTCCATCCTTATGCTCTACATCTCATACTTAAAACAATTCTGACCATTAAACATTGCTACTCCATTTTCATAATAATCCATGATCTCCTTCCAGTGGTTAAATTGTTTCCTGAAGGAACCTGGCTCTGATACCAATTATTGGATTACTGAGAGGGGGAGAGAATCAGTAATAGAGTAATTGAATCCTTTTTAACCATACAATCCAAGTTTTATATCAATGTAGCATTATCATCCAATAACTGCAGAGTAAATAAGCAATGAACAAATGAACAATCATACACATACACAATACACTAGTGTTTTACGTGGAAACCCAAAGAGGGAGAAAACCACAGAATGTTTTTTCTTATGTCTTGAAGAATTACATTCATTGGAAGCACCAACTTCCTTTGTTTACCAGCTGCAACTAGAAGGAGGCTCCAAACCCCTAGTTTCTCAAGCTACAACCTGAGGGAAGCTCCAACTCCTCAATTCTTTGGCTTTAGCTAGAAGGCGGCTACAACCCCCTATGTTCATCGGCTACAACCCCCTATGTTCTTCGGCTACAAC
>JASDQU010013017.1:133993-210597 GCA_032191745.1 Picea mariana | reverse complement strand
CTCAGTTCTCGTCAATTTTGAGTGTGCTTTGTTTGATTCCTTTTTGCTTCATTTTTATTTGTGTCGAACATTGATTCCTTTCATCTCATTTGATATTTTTGAAGCATTAAATTTTTTTACATATCTCATTGCATTGAATCAAATGAAAATAATTTTGCATTCTAAATAATTGTGTGGTTCATTTTTTATCTTGTAACTGCATTCAAAGAGTTTTTATGTTTATTTCTTTGAAAGTTGTAATTCTTTGCTTGAAACCTCTTACTCCTTCCCATAGATAGCTTTCATCGAAAGAAAAGATTGCATTTGCATTCATATTTTTATTTTGAAGACTTCTTGGAGTAAAGTGTCACACATCATAGTTAAGTTGCATCCACAATACCTTTTGAGTAACAAACAACCATAAAAGGAACAGGCACATAATCTAAAATTAACTAGGGTTAAAATCATGAAGATGGGTAACATTTTTTCTTGTTTTATGACAATTTTTTATTTACTTTAAAAGGTTCTTCAACTTCCGGTAAACAAAAGTATTTCTTTTATTTATAATTTTAGTTTACTATAAAAACAAAACTTGTGAAGAATTTTGTTAGCTTTCTACTGACCTTTTTTCAATTTTTTTTTATTGAGATTTTATTTGTCAATTTAGAAATTGTTTGACAGTATGTTCCTTAAAAATGAAGGGAAATATAATGAGTTATTTTCCCCCCAACAATGTATCCATTATTAAACTTTTGTTTTTGACAAATGAAATATACTGCAACAATCTACAGAGACAAATGATAAACAAGAAACCAAAAACCTCATGGTTAAGTCCAAGCTACTAGCAAGTTAATGCCCTAAAGTGTAGTCAATGCAATGAGAAATAGGAAAGCTCCATGTTAATGCTACCTGCTACCAATTTTATGAAATCAACTTAATCAACATATTGAATGCATATGGAAATATGGTTTCTTTGGAGGATTATCATAGTTCTTTGTTGAGAGAAGTAGTTTAGTGAACATTCATTACATTTATTTCCCTTTGGTACTTGAGCATGAATATTTTAGGATCTTATAGAAAATGCATGTTAATGTAGCATTCATGAATTGTCTTGTAAAACATAATGTTAGTAATAAATAGACTTATGCACATAGATATACATAAAGAGAATATATACTTTCAATATTGAGAGCATACAATTAGCCCAAAAATAAATTTTTAATTTTTTTTTAAATAAATAATTTTCGTCGCAATTTCGACAACCATAAAAATTCCTGCGATGAATTTGCTATATAAAAAAGAAAATATGTCTTCACAATTGAGACAAAAATAATAATCTTGCGACGAATTTGCTATATAAACCAAAAAAATTTGTTGTCACAATTTCAACGACAATAAAAATTCCTGTGACGAATTTGCTATATAAAATAAGACAAGTTGTCGTCACAATTTCAATGACAATAAAAAATCCTGCGACAAATTTGCTATATAAATCAAGAAAAGTTGTCGTCGCAATTGCGATGATAGTAATAATCCTACGATGAATTTTCTATATAAACCAAGAAAAGTTGTTGTCGCAATTTCGATGACAATAAAAAATCCTGTGACGAATTTGCTATATAGACCACGAAAAATTGTCGTCGCAATTAAGACGAACAATTGGTTTCATTTAGTTTGCATATATTGTCATATTGGCAATGATATTTCTTTTTTTGTCGCAATTGTGAGAAGTTCCCTACGGTTGTCGCGCTTGTGGCATTAATTCAAGTTCATCGAAATTTCCACATTCTATGATACGACGTTTGAGAGACTCAAGATTCGTCGCAATATCCATGACATAACGTCGCAAGAATGTCGAAATAGCTGTCGCAATTTGCTAGTGTAGGGAATGCATGTCCCTGCTTGTTGAATCTAGACCATTCACCTAACTGGGCCATTCCTTCAGCACTAAACATAGTGAAACCTGGATAGAATGATTATTCCCTAGAGAATGATTGTCTGAATCATTTCCTAATTGAAATGATTGTCCTGCACCAACCTCCAAAATGGACCATTCTTCGAAACTTCTCACAGTTGTGAACTTCGAAAGAATGATTTCTCGGTGAGGAGGACCATTCTACTTGTCCACTACTGAGAGTGACTTCCAAGAAGAATTATTGTCTTAGACCATTCCCCCATATTGGCCATAGGGGGAATCACTGTCTATGGTACATCAACAATCTATCGAACAATTTTCATTACAAAAATGACTTTCCAAATTGGACCATTTTCCAAATTGGAAAATCCCTATCCATCAAAAATCTCAAACCACTTTTCGAACTGGAAAGGAACTTCTCATCCTGGACCATTTTTAGAACTCAAAATGACTGCCCATAAATCAATAACACATCAATTTTCCCTCCAAACTTTGGAGTAATCTCTTCCTTTTTCAATAAGGAAATTGTCTCCACAAGCCCCAGCTTGTCTCTTACATATGCAAAATTTTCATCTTGGACAGAGGATTTACCAAGATATATGTTATCTACTCATCTGTGGAGATATATTGGAGAACCACTTCTCGTTTCTGGAATTCATCACAAAGAATGTAATGATTGATCTTAATGTACTTTGGTCTGTTATGGAACAATGGTTTTCTCTGAAGGATTCATATAGCTCTGATCATTACAATGGTTGAATTCAACACTTTGTTTTCTTGCTAGCTCATGACATCATTGCAAGGCTCAAACTGAAACATATCAAAGTAGCACTTCTTCTATCATCATGATATTTTTCCATTGATTAGAAATCCAACATCCCAGAATTTTGAGTAACTATTCTGATACACTATGTCTTTCATAGAAAAAAATTTCAATGCTTCTGCTGTATATGATATACTCTGCATCAATTCGTTTCAATCCATACAAGGTCTTCTTATATCTATATATATGGGACTCTTTCTGGTATACCTCAAAACCTTGAGATTTCTTTACATAAGCTTGTTCCTCAAATGCTCTATTTGGGAAGAACAGTCTTTTACAACCAACTGATATAAACTTCAATCCATGGATATTGCAAGAGATATAATAGCTCAGATAGAGGTATATATGGTTCAAGGGAACATGCTGTTATCATAGTCTTATCCTCCTTCTGGAAGAACCTCTAGTTATGAATCTTCCAATGCTTCCATTCATAACCATTTTTCACAATTTCTTACATATATTGTTTTTCATCATAACTTCCATTTCTTCCGCTTGATTGCTTCTAGTGGGTTCAAACCAAGCTGGTAGTCTTGTGATTCTCAGTATAATAACTAGTTGTTCTGGCTTTTCTTTATTTCTTGGAATCTTCATTTTCTTCCTCATATTTCACTTTAGCTCTTGGGTCCATGGAGTTTTCTATATATTTCATGGCCTGAAGATTCCAACTTATTCCTTTTATCATAGGATCATGGATGTAGATGGACAACCAACAATACTTTGAGGCTTATTTTCGAAGAAGACTTCTTCTGAACATGTGTTGCTTATCATAGTTTCTACTTTCAATGAGAACAAGGAAAGATACCTCATAACCCTCAATGAATCATATCATTTAGGATTAGCACCCTCCTAATCATTGCTTCATGCATGAATGCATGCTTTTCTTTTGGAATTATGTAATCAGCTCCCTCCATCTAAGAGATTCCACGCTTTCATATGCATCCTTATTTCCTTCTGTAAAGTGTCACAAGTCTTTTTCTAAGTTCCTCTTGATTGTTGACTTCTTTATGTTTTGACTTCTTCTGGGTCTCTTCAAGTTTGATTTTGATTTCAGCTTATCTAGCAGTTGTTACTTATATAATAACTTCCATAGGAATTGTTACCAAGGATTGTTAATGTCCTTCATCTTCTTATGTGTATTGCTTGACTTGTAATCATCATGATAGTAATCCTTATATTGTTATTATTCCATAGGTATTTGTTTCACTTGAACATCTTATCTTATAGGAAATAGATATGAAAGATATATACAAAAACTATGTAAACATGGTATGTACAAGAACTATGAAGAATATTGTTACCTTGACTTAGAAGAAGAAGTTTGTTTTATCCTGCTTGGCCTTCTTAGAGGGTTCCCTTTCTTCGGAAACTTTTTCTTCATCTGTTTCCTTCTTTTTTATTAACCCAAGACAATGGTTCCTATAGTGACCATATTTTCGAAAATTGAAGCATTGTATCTCTAACATATCATTTTCTTGATTTGGTTTCTTCCTTGAGCCAAACTTCTTCTTATTTATGAAATTCTTGAACCTTGTTATGAAAGATTGATCGTCGTATTTCTTTTGGATTTTCTCTTTTGCATTAATCCTTGATTCTTCTTATTCACAACAAGTCCATAGTTCTTCAAATGTGGGATATTCCTTTCTTGTGTTCATGCTTGCAGAAAATTCATCCCATGTCTTGGGAAGACCATTGAGTACTATATTTACCAGTTCCTTCTCTGAAATGAATCCTTCAATATCTTGTAGTTTATCTCTTAACTAAGATATTATCACAAGGTATGATGTTATGTTGTCATCATCATTCATTTTCATGTCACAGAGCTCATTCTTCAGACTCATTACTTGTCCAATTTTTATGACTGAGAAGAGGTTAGTTAGGACATCATACATCTTCTTGGATGAGTCAATATGGGAGATGTAGGGTATCAAGTGGTCTTTTATAGATTCCACTATGGTAGTAGATACTCATGAAATTGATGTCATTTTCTTTGAACTTCTCTGTAACTACAACGTTCTGAGGTTCCTACTCTTTTGCTACTTCAAACTATGGTTCTACGATCTGTCCTTTCACGATATCCAACACTTTATTCTTGGAAAGGATGAGATCAATCCTTGTATTCCATGCTCTGAAGTTAGAATCCCCTTCTAACTTGTTTTCTGACTTCATAGAGTAAGTCATGACTTCTTTGACTTTGACTTGGTCAACCTTTGATTTTGACCAAAAACTCAAACTTGGAGTCTTGGCTTGCTGAGAGTACCAGGAGGTGCGTTGGGTTAGGAAGCACTAGCATATCCATAAATTAGGTCAATATCTTCACTTAAGGTGCTTCAACAAGAGGGTTAGGGTTTCGTTGCTGTAGCAAAAACTGACTGCAACTACAACTGTAATTGAGAAAATCCTCCCAATCTATATTCAAGTGGTTAGACTTTCCAAAGATAGTGTGGGCCCGTAACCTATTAGAAATAATAGATGTTCTCATTTAAACATAGAAAATATAGCAATATTGTCACCCAACCATAGGCCAAAGCCACCCCCGAGCACCTTAAACTTGAAAGAGAATGATTCTGGAAGCAATCCCTAGGCCCAGTAGCCAATCAATTTAGTGTACCTCTCTCTAGAGCTAGCACACAAGGAAGAAAGTCCAAACCATAACCAATAGAAATTCAAAGCCTAAATCGAGAATACAGGTTGTAGTAGCTATAGCTACAGGTACTCTCCAGACTTATGCACTTACCCAGTTTCTGTAGTGCGCACTCTTACATTTCTGCAGTTGCGAGATATGTGTGCCAAATGAGATTTGGCACCTTACATTTATATTTATTTCTCCAGGTTATCTGGGCCGAATTCTCCTTTTGGAGGCTAAAGACTCAATATAAAATATTCTCTTTAGCCGGCTTTACTTGGTTTATGTCCAAGTCTTTTAGGGTTGTTCTTGCTTCCCAAAATATTCTATTCTTGTCATGGTTACACATGGATTTTAATACCTCCATAGCTACCATAATATCAACATTATCATCAATGCATCCTTCCCAATATGAATTTGTATAGGCAACAAGAGATAGATCATTCTAGTTTGGATACCATAATCCAAACTTTTTTGTACCTTTGATATATTTGAATATCCTCTTCACTTCCATAACATGTGTTTCCTTTGTTGTTGCTTGAAACCTTGCAACATATCCAACTAACTACATCACATCTGGTCTAGAAGTTGCCGCATAGATTAAGCTAACAATCATTGATTTGTATCTTTTATGGTCTACATCCTTAGAATCATCATCCTTAATTAACTTTCAACTGGTCTACATAAGAGTATTGACTAGTTTGAAATTTTCCATTCCAAACAATTTTAGTATTTCTCTGATATACTTGGTCTAATAAATTAAGACACCTTTGTTGCTCTGACATACCTATAGTTCCGAAAAGGAAGACAACTCTCCAAGTAATGGCATCTCGAACTCCTTCTTCATATCTTTGGAAATTTCCTGACTCATATTGTCATCATCACTCCCAAAAATAATATCATCAACATAAACTGCAATTATCAGGATACTATATTGATTTACCTTTATGTAGATATTGTTGTCTCCATTTCCTTTCTTGAACCCTTTTTGTTGTAAGTATCTATCTAGTCTTGAGTACCATGCTCTGGGGGACTGTTTGAGACCATATAGTTCCTTCTGCAACCTGCAAACACAATTTTTCTTTTCTAACAACTGAAATCCTTCTGGATACTTAATGTATACTTCTTCTTCTAACTCTCCATTTACAAAGGATGAATTTACATCCATATGATACACCTTGATATTTTTGGAACATACATAAGCTAAAATCAACCTGATTGCTTCCATTCTGGCAATTGGGGGAAAGTTCTCTTCAAAATATATACCTTCAACCTAAGTGTATCCTTTACATACCAATCTTGATTTTTTCCTAGTAACATGTCCATTCTCATTCAATTTGTTTTTGAAGACCCACTTTGTGCCAATCATGTTTTTGTTCTTTGGCCTTGGAACAAGTTTCCATGTATCATTCTTTTCTATCTTGTCCAATTCTCCATTCCTAGCTTTGATCCAGTATTCATCCTTGTTGGCTTCTTCAAAACAGCTTGGCTCAATTTTAGATAGCAGTGCTAGGTGTTGTTTTCTGGTGAACGTATTATTCTTCAGGTTTCAACTCCTACATCTTTATTCCAAATGATATGTTCTAGTGGGTGATTTTTCTGAAGTCATATTATAGGTGTATTTGGAGGTACTTGAAGATATTGTTGCTCATGCCCTGCTTCTAGATACTCTTCTTCTTTATCTACTTCTTCATCTACTTCTTCTTCTTTCAAATTTTATTTGTGATCTTGTTCCAATGAATCTTTGCTTCCTTCTTTTATCTTCCATCCATCTATTTCATAAATCACCACATTGATGCTTTCCACTACTCTGTTGACTCTTATATTGAAGATTTTGTATACTTTTTTTTCTCTTGAGTACCCAACCAGTATGCCTTCATGAACTCGTGAGTCAAATTTTCCAATCCTTCCATCTTCTCTTTTGATATAACATTTTCTTCGGAACACTCAGAAGTGCTTCACATTTGTTGGTCCTCCTTTCCATAGCTCGTAGGGAGTTTTATCATTGTTGTTTCTAAGAATTCTCATGTTATAGATATGAACTTTTGTATGTAATTCATGTACCCAAAATATGTATTTCATCTTGGAATAGTTCAACATGGTTCTGACCATTTTTTGCATTGTTCTGTTCATTATTTTGAAAACTCCATTTTGTTGAGGTGTCTTGGCAACTAAGAACTATATTTTTAACCCATGTTCACTACAGAATTCCATGAATTTCCTAATGTAAATTCTCCTCCATTGCCTGATCTCAAACACTTGATTTTCAACTTTGTCCTAGTTTCAACCAACTCTCTCTATATATATTGAAGTTTTTGAATTCCTCTGACATCTTCTTAAGAAAGAAAGCTACAATCATTCTTGTGCAATCATCAACTAGTAGCATAAATTATTGTTCACCATTCAATCCCTTTATTCTTGTTGGTCCAACTAGATCAGTATATAAAATCTGTAGCATCTTTTTTGTGGAGTACTCTTATGATTTGAACTTGGTCCTAGTTTGTTTTCCTTGTATACAATGCTTCCATAGAGAATTTGTTGGCTTCAAGTCCTCGGGAATTTCTCTTAATTCTTCCTTTCTATTGATTTTGACAAGACTGTCAAATTTTATGTGACCTGGTCTTCTATTCCAAAGCCAACTTTCATCATCCTTTCCTAGAAAACATCTTTATTTTCCAATTTCATTTAGTACATATATGTTGCTTTGAGTACTTCCAGTTGTAGCCACCAACTTTGTTGATCGTTCTTTTCTTATCTCACATTTATCTGATTCAAACATAAGTTTATCTCACATTTATCTCACATTTATCTCACATTTATCTGATTCAAACTTACACTTAAAATATTGTGTTTCATGTCTTCTACTAGTAGAATATTTTTTTCCCTGGAATCCTTACTTCCAAGATTGACTATGCCTCTTCTTATAATTTTGGTTGAGTTGTCATTCCCAAATGAAAATGATCCATCTTTATCTTTCTTCAATGTTAGAAACCTATCCTTATCACCTATCATATGATTTGAGTATCCATTGTCAACATACTATCCATGTTTATTGTGTTGAACTTGTAGGGAAAGTGTGCATTCTTCAATCTTGAATGGATTTTCTTTGTGATTTTTGATATTTTGTTGTGATTCTCTAGGAGGAACAATCAATCTACAATCTTTGGCCATGTGTACAAATTTTTTACACTTGTATAATTCTACTTCAACACTGAAGGATTCAAATTTGTTGTATCTTTTTCTATGTGCTTCATGAGGCCTTCTTGGATAACCATTTCATCTGTAGCCTTCATAGTTTATTTTTTTATTGGTATTGGATCTACAATTCATAGCTTTGTGCCAAAAATTATAAGATGAATAACAAAAACCATGAAAAACAATTTGATACATAGGGGTGGAATATCTTTTGAATTGCAACACTCTTCTGAATCCTTCTTCTTCTCAGGGTATTTCTATTGTTGGTAGTTATTGATTCTAAATTCTGAATCTTCTGGGTGGTGCAGTGTCTCTGTAATATTATTTTTAGATCTTCTTGCTTTCTTCATTCTTAGGAGATCCTATGACTATTTTTTCATGGCTTATTTTTTGTGTTGTCTTGGAGCTTGATCCTTTCTCCATCTGTTTATATAGTAGTCTGGATATTTCATAATGTGGTCTTAAGCTACTAATTATCTCATCCAATATTTTGGTGTTTTTCTATTGCATGTCCTTATTCTGAAGATATTTTCTTAGAGTGACTATTTATGCTTCCAAGCCTTCAAACATCTTGTTGGCGCAGCACGCACGACACCTGCGCGCCCCGCTTCCACCAGGACCTTCTCTAATATTTGGCCCGAAGAGCGTTAATGCTCCTCTAATTCCCCTTCGGGAATTCTTCACCCACAACACTCTCCAATAATCTCCCTTGACAATCAGGAAATCAAAATTCACGATATCACGAATTCTGTGCTCGCATGTTTCTCACCTCACAATTCACCGAAGTCCGATGCGAGTCAACGTTGACTCCTCCTCTGCTATCGGAACTTCCTTCTATCGGGAAATCGCTACTCGCGATGTCGACACTGTGAATTTCCAAACTCCGAGTCCCGATGTGCCGACCTTCCGATACAATGCCACCTGTACTCCACTAGCTTCCGGGGTCCCAATCTGCCACGTCACCTTCGGGATATCACGGATCATGAATCCGACAAGCAAGTGTATTCTCTCGTCAAGAATCCCGATTCCCCAAACCCTGATTTGATGGGATTCCTTGACACGTGTCCCCACGATCAACGGTTGTGATCCTCTCGGGATATCACGGATCGCGATATCGTCACTTCCGTTCCAACGGCTTGATGCTCCAACTTGCGATATGCCGATATGTGATGGCACGTGCAGATCTAATGGTTCTTATGAACCCAGATCGACGGCACTATTCCCTCCTGAGATTTGAGCTTTTAAATGCTCTCCTGTAATCTTTGTGCACCTTTCAAGATCTGATGGTCCTCGGCATCTCGTGGGATCTCCCCAGGAGATGTCAACCGTTCGTCCTTTGCTATTTCTTGGGAGATGAATCAAACGTTTCCTCCATGAAGACTTGTGCAACCACTTGCCAACCTGTGGAGCTTCTCTCGGGAGTTCCACAACGCTCCTACAATTCTCCTCTAGTGAAATGTAGGCCTATTCCTCCTGAGTTTGTCTTCACTCCACGGATCTTTTATGAGGACTAGTTGCACGCACTTCTTGCGGCATCTCTTTGAACACGACTAAGTGTTGAAGCTTCCTCGATTCTGCATGCTCACCTGCAGCAACAGTCTTAATTCCCTTTCGCTCAGAATCGCAACTTTGAGTTTCCATCCAGCCTGCGCACGCCTTGCATGGCTCCGTTGCCAAGTCTGCACTTTTGAGAGCTTAGAGCCAAAAGTTTCCTCTGATCAAACCCTGCAGTAACGCACTCCTTGCCGACAAATTCAACTGCATCCCTTGTAGAAATTCTCTAGTTCAATATAGAGAAACAATTGAAACTAATTTCTTACTCTCACAGATATCAATTCAACTATGAAATCACATACACAACATATTAAAGCAAATGTATGATAGAAAGCAAACGTTCATGAACGCATAAATAACATGCATAGAGAAACAACACCAGCCATGAAATTGAATCAAAGACTCTCTTTTATTAATTCAAAAACATCAATACATGGGTGTTCTTCACAAATTCTCTGCTTGCTCTCTCCTCTTGCTCCTGAATGAATGAATCTGAATAATTCTAATGTTACAATGATACAAAGGAGGGTGTCTATATCCGTTTTCCCTCTCGAAAACTGAAACTGTCTAATCTAGACTTAAACATCTATCTACCTGCATTAAATCTATTAAATGCCTTCCTATCTACTAAGGACGTGAGCTTAAAGTCTCAAGGTCCAATACACTATACAAAGGCACTTTCCATAAATGGCTCATTTATACATTGGCGCATCATCTTAAATGTAATTTCAAAAAGTTTCGGCTGGCTTTTTCCAACTGTCTCCCGGTTTCGCGCTGGCTCGCTTGATGAGTGAGTGATGCTCCTACATCATACTCCTCGGCTTGAAAATTTTCATGGGCTCCTGTCCNATCATCTTAAATGTAAATTCAAAAAGTTTCGGCTGGCTTTTTCCAACTGTCTCCCGGTTTCGCGCTGGCTCGCTTGATGAGTGAGTGATGCTCCTACATCATACTCCTCGGCTTGAAAATTTTCATGGGCTCCTGTCCATGAGCTCCTACACGGTTTGTCCATGTCTTTGAATCACTGCTTCCATCTCCCAGCTGGCATCCTCCACTGGGTGATTCTTCCACTTGACCAGATACTCGAAATACTGCTTTCGCTTGGTCTTATTTCCCACTCGCTTGTCCAGTATGCACTCCATCTATGGCTTCTCTACGACTGGTAATTGCTTCTGCCACTGGATTACTGGTTCCTCAATTCCAGCCTCTACTTCTCCAGCCCTGTATGAGTATAAATCTGCTATGTTGAATATCGGAGATATCCCGATGCCATCCGGCAATTCAATCTCATAAGCATTCTCGCCAAATTTCTTTAGGACTCTGCAAGGTCCGATTTTCTTCATTTTCAACTTGTTGTATGTTCCCCTTGGGAACCTTTCCTTCTTCAAGTGTGCTAGAACCATATCACCAACTTCGAACTGAAGTTGTCTCTTCCACTGATGGGCTCTGCGCGTATACTCTTGATTTGAGTCTATCAGTCGTTGCTTCACCCTGCCGTGAAGTTCCTTCATCGCCTCAGTGAACTCCTATGTGCTCGCACTGTTAGTCGCAGTCTTTCCTGACTCCCTGAGTTCAGAAACTCCCCTTGGTTGTGTCCCATACACAATCTGAAATGGACTTTTTCCTGTACTCCAATTCATCGAATCGTTATATGCAAACTCTGCCTGTGGCAATATGTTATCCCAGCTGCTATGGTGCTCTGTCACCAAGCTTCTCAGCAAGTCTCCAAGACTTCTGTTGACCACCTCGGTCTATCCGTCTGTCTGCGGATGGGATGTTGAACTAAACACCAAGTTTGTCCCTAGCTTCTTCCATAGCGTCCTCCAAAAATGACCTATGAATTTGGTATCCCTGTCCAAGACTATGCTTCTTGGTAGTCCTTGAAGTCTGACAATATCTTTGAAAAACAAGTTTGCGATGTGCGTCGCATCGCTGGTCTTCTGACACAGAATAAAATGTGCCATCTTTGAAAACCTGTCGACCACCACAAAGATGGAATCAACCCCTCTCTGTGTCCTCGACAAACCCAATACAAAATCCATGGTTATCGCTTCCCATGGTCTCTCTGGTATGGGAAATGGCTGATAAGAACCCGCGTTCTGCTTTCTGCCCTTCGAATGTTGACAAATTCGATACCTGTCAACAAAACTTTTGACATCTGATCGCATGCCCGACCAAAAATATGATTCGCTCAGCTTTGTGAATGTCTTGTCATGACCAAAATGACCTGCTAAGCCCTCGCTATGTTTCTCCTTCAGCAAATTCTCCCTCATGGAGCAATTTGAAATGCATAACTGATTGCCTCTCAAGAGCAATCCATTCTGGATCATGTAATCCATCCATGGGCTCTGATCCCTGAGAGCTGAATTCCCAGTTGTCTCGTATGCTTCAGCAAAATTTGCATCACCTCCATACATGTCTTTGAGGTTTTCAAAACCCAAGGTTTTGACTCAGAACTCCTGCAACAACAAACATTTCCTGCTCAAGGAATCAGCCACTTTGTTAGCAGTTCCTGAAATGTGCTTAATTACAAACGTGAAATTTTGCATGTACTCAACCCATTTTGCATGCTTCTGGTTCAACTTCTCCTGTTGACTTACAAACTACAATGCATGATTATCGTTGTACAGGATAAATTCCTTTGGGATCAAGTAATGCCTCCACTTCTTCAATGCCTGTATGATGCCATAAAATTCTTTATCATATGTGGAGTATTTCAGCTTTGCGTCATCCAGCTTCTCGCTGAAACATGCAACTGGCCTTTCCTCTTGGCTTAAGACTTCTCCTATAACATATCCACTGGCATCACATTTCACCTGAAATGTCTTCTGAAAGTCTGGAAACACCAACACTGGTTGCATTGTTATCTTCTGTTTCAACAGATTGAAGCTCTTCTCAGCCTCTAGTGTCCAATGAAAAGTTTTATGTCTCTTTTTCACGGTGTCCATCATTGCTGCGCTAATTCCACTGAAATTCCTGTTGAACTTTCTATAGAAACTAGCCAATCCGTGGAAACTCCTCACCTCGAAAACATTTCTCGGTGATGGCCAATTTTTAATCACTTCCACCTTCTCAGGATCCATCTTCAACTCATTTGCTGATATGACAAAACCCAAATAAATGAGCTCTGTCTTCATGAAGGAGCACTTCTTCATGTTGAATAACAGCTTCTTTTGCTGTAACCTCCTCATCACAATGGCGAAATGTTTCAAATGTTCAGCCTTCGTCTTACTGTAGATCAATATATCATCCAGATATACGACTACAAATTTCCCGACGAATTCTTTCAGGACTTCATTCATCAATCTCATGAATGTGCTCGACGCATTTGTCAAACCAAACGGCATGACCAGCCATTGGTACAAACCTTCGTTTGTCTTGAATTTTGTCTTCCATTCATCACCTTACCTCATGCGAATTTGGTGATATCCGCTCTTAAGATCAATCTTTGAAAAATAATTTGCCCCACTCAGGAAATCCATCAGATCATCCATTCTCGGTAGTGGAAATCGGTATCTGATAGTGATTTTTTTAATCACCCTGGAGTCAGTACACATCCTCTAGCCTCCATCCTTCTTCAGACTTAGCACTGTCAGAACAACACATGGACTTAGACTTTCCCTGACCAGTCATTTATTCAACAACTCCTGTACCTACTTCTTGACCTCCTCATTCTCCTGCAGTGTCAATCTGTATGTATCCTTATTCGGTAAACTGCTTCCTAGTATGAGATCAATGTGGTGACTCACACTCCTCATCGGTGGCAACGAATGAGGTAGTTCGTCCACGATGATATCAGCGAACTCTCCCAGCAATTCCTGAATCTCGTCTGGCAAGTCATCCACTCTGGTGCTAGTCAGGACAATTCTTGGTTTCCCAACCACAAAGAATTGTGGATCTTCCTTCTTCTCCATCTCTGTGAGAAGCTCCTTCCCACTCATGAGAAGTATGGTACTACTTACTTCCAGTTTCACTTCCTTATCCTTTATCGGAAGCAACTTATGGGTTTTCCCATTTTTCTCCAGTGTATATGTGTTCATCCTTCCATCATGAACCACATTCCAGTCATACTGCCATGGTCTCCCCAGCAATACATGACAGACATCCATGGGAATGACATCACATAGGACCTTATCCTTATATTCACCCATTTTAAATTCAACTAAACATTGTTTAGTGACACTCACCTGATGTCCTTTCTATAGCCATGAGACTTTATATGGACTCAGGCGATCAGTCGTCTCCTGTTCCAGCTTTTCCACCATCTCGGTCGAAACGAGATTGTCGGTGCTTCCGCTGTCCACAATGACCTTGCATTTCCAGCCCTTGGTCTTGCATGTGGTTCTGAAAAGTCTGTTCCTCTGAGCTGCATCCTCCACCTCCTTCTCGAGTGTCAAGAGAACTTTGTGCACCATCAACGACCTTCCACTTCATGTACAATCATCATTCTCTACATCATGCCTCTGTGCTTCAGTGATGTGAGCTTCTCCTACATCTTTCTTCTTCTCTAGACACTCGAATGACTTGTGCCTGTTCTTTCCACATGTAAAACATGTGATTACTCCACCTCTTCCTCTACCTCGACCTCTAGTACGAGGAAGAGTGTTTGCATCCGTATAACCGCCACCTTGCTCAGTATGTTGCGTACTCTGTTCAGCACATGGTCCTCGCTGTGAGGTTCCACCTATCTCAACCTTAACCTGAGGTTGCTTCCATTCCTCTTTGGGCTTCTGGTACTTCTCCTAGGCAACAAACTTACCCTTCAGCTGACTCCTACCTTGCCCTCGCTGACCTTGCCTACGGCTCAGCTTCTCCTCGGATTTTAGAGCCATCTGGTACGCATCCTCAACAGTTCTGATAGTTTCCATACTCAATTCATCCTGAATTTTATACCTCAGGCCATTCAGATATCTCGCCACCTTCTCATCATTGCTCTCCCGATGACCTGCTCTGATATTGAGCTTATAAAACTCCTCGGTGTATTCCTTCACCGTCATCAACTTCTGTCTCAGGTTCTGCATTCACCTGAACAGTGTGATCTGGTAATCTCTTGGGATGAATTTTGCCTTCATTTTACCAATCATTCGATCCCAGCTTTTAATCTTTGGTTTACCTTTAGAAAGTCTATCTGCCTATAGCTCGTCCCACCATAATGCTGCATGTCCCTTCAACTTGGTAACCGCATGCCTTACCTTCTTATCTTCTTCGATGTCCTCATAATCAAAGTAGGTGTCAAGAGCTCTTATCCAGTCCAGCAACTCTTCTGCATCTAGGCTTCCTTCATACACTGGAATATCCATTTTTGTCTTTGAACTCATCCTGGCGATAGCTTTAATCAATTGCTTGGTTGATGCATCTCCTGCTGCGACCTCTTCTTGTGGTACAGCTTCTGCTTCGCCTTCGGAGTCACTTAGATCACCAGTATTGGCTGTGCGTCTATGCGTTGCTTCCATATCTTCCATTCTGGCACAAAGGTTTCGTAATTCCCTCTCCATCTCTACATTTTGTCCTTGGCTAATTTTTTCTCTGGACATCTCTCTTTCCCCCTTGGGATTGGGTGATTGTCTACCTCTTCTCGGCGGCATGGTGAAATTTTCTCTTCTCCTCTGTTACAAAAAACAGAGAGATTATCCGAGCTCTGATACCACAACTGGCGCAGCACGCACGACACCCGTGCACCCCTCTTCCACCAGGACCTTCTCTAATCTTTGGCCTGAAGAGCGTTAATGCAACTCTAATTCCCCTTCGGGAATTCTTCACCCACAACACTCTCCAATGATCTCCCTTGACAATCGGGAAATCGGAATTCGCGATATCGTGAATTCTGTGCTCGCGTGTTTCTCACCTCACAATTCACCGAAGTCCGATGCGAGTCAATGTTGACTCCTCCTCTGCTATCGGAACTTCCTTCTATCGGGAAATCGCTAATTTCTATGTCGACACTTTGAATTTCCAAACTCCAAGTCCCGATGTGCCGACCTTCCGATATAATGCCACCTGTACTCCACTAGCTTCCGGGGTCCCAATCTGCCACGTCACCTTCGGGATATCGCGAATCGCGAATCCGATGAGCAAGTGTTTTCTCTCGTCGAGAACCCCGATTCCCCGAACCCCGATTTGATGGGATTACTTGACACGCATCCCCACGATCAACGGTTGTGATCACTCCCGTTCCAACGGCTTGATGCTCCAACTCGTGATATGTCGATATGCGATGGCACATGCAGATCTAATGGTTCCTATGAACCTAGATTGAAGGCGCTATTCCCTCCTGAGCTTTGAGCTTCTAAATGCTCGCTTGTAATCTTCGTGCACCTTTCAATATCTGATGGTCCTCGGCATCTCGTGGGATCTCCCCAGGAGATGTCAATCGTTCGTCCTTCCTTTGCTATTTCTTGTGAGATGAATCAAATGTTTCCTCCGTGAAGACTTGTCCAACCACTCGCCAACCTGTGGAGCTTCTCTCGGGCGTTCCACAGCACTCCTCCAATTCTCCTCTAGTGAACTGTAGGCCTATTCCTCCTGAGTTTGTCTTTGCTCCACAGATCTTTTATGAGGACTAGTTGCACGCACTTCTTGCGGCATCTCTTTGAACATGACTAAGTGTTGAAGCTTCCTCGATTTTGCATGCTCACCTGCAGCAGTAGTCCTAATTCCCTTTCGCTCAGAATCGCAACTCTGAGTTTCCGTCCAGCCTGTGCATGCCTTGCATGGCTCCGGTGCCAAGTCTGCACTTCTGAGAGCTTAGAGACAAAAGTTTCCTCTGATCAAACCCTGCAGTCACGCACTCCTTGCGGACAAATTCAACTGCACCCCTTGCAGGAATTATCTGGTTCAATATAGAGAAACAATTGAAACTAATTTCTTACTCTCACAGATTTCAATTCAACTATGAAATGATATACACAGCATATTAAATCAAATGTATGATAGAAAGTAAACGTTCATGAACGCATAAATAACATGCACAGAGAAACAACACCAGCCGTGAAATTGAATCAAAGACTCTCTTTTATTAATTCAAAAACATCTATACGTGGGTGTTCTTCACAAATTCTCTACTTGCTCTCTCCTCTTGCTCCTGAATGAATGAATATGAATAATTCTAATGTTACAATGATACAAAGGAGGGTGTCTATATCCGTTTTCCCTCTCGAAAACTGAAACTGTCTAATCTAGACTTAAACATCTATCTACCTGCATTAAATCTATTAAATGCCTTCCTATCTACTAAGGACGTGAGCTTAAAGGCTCAAGGTCCAATACACTATACAAAGGCGCTTTCCATAAATGGCTCATTTATACATTGGCGCATCATCTTAAATGAAATTTCAAAAAGTTTCGGCTGGCTTTGTCCAGCTGTCTCTCGGTTTCGTGCTGACTCGCTTGATGAGTGAGCGATGCTCCTGCATCACTTGTCCTTTCCATCTAACTAACCTATGAGTTCTTATTTAATTATTTTTTCTTCTTGTTCTTGGATTTTTAACTTTGCAATCATCTGTTTGACTTCTTCGGAGTTGGAACTCCAATATCCTTCTTTCCCTTTTAGTTTTACCTTTAGAGACTTGATTTTCTTTCTTTCAATCCTTAGCTCTTCTAGTGCACTCATTAATTCTTCTCTGAGACCAAATTCCCATTCTTCTTAAAAATATTATACTACCATGAATATTAATCTTTCTGTATCACTATCATTGTCTTCATCCTCATCTGGTGATGAACTATCTTCTTTGGTGCATAGACTTTTCTTGAAAAAAAAATTCGTTTCTTCTACCCTTTTTATTTTTCTTTTTCTTTTCAGGGTCTTGTTCTTCATCACTTTCCTTATTCTTATGAGGACATTTAGAAGCAAATTGACCAATACCACCATAATTAAAACATTTCAATGGAAACATACCTTTGTATTTGTTGGCTCCTATTTCCAACTTTTTGATGAATTTTCCCATTTCTTCATCTTCATTTGAATCATCGTTGTAGCTAAAATATGAATTTGGATTTTGCTTGTTCTTCTTCTTTGTCTTCTTACATTCCTTGAATGTTTCTTCCTTTGTGACTAGATTATATTTCTCTATTCTCATCTCATAAGTTGTGAGTATCACATGTAACTCATCTATGGTCAATTTAGATAGGTCCACCCTTTCTTCTTGAGCTGATATCTTCGAATCAAATCTCATTGGTAGAGATATTAGTACTTTTTGAAAAACAACCTGTTATTTCATCTTGTTTCCTAAGACTTTGATACCATTCACTACTTCATCGACTCGTATAAAGTAAGTTACAATGTATTCATATTCCTTCATCTTCAATTGCTCGAACATGGCTCTAAGGGTTTTAAGTTGATCTCCCTTGAATTTGGTGTCTCCTTCATAGATGTTCTGAAGTTTGTCCCAAATTTATTTTGCAGATTCATAGTGCATAACCTTGACATGTATTGATTTAGTCAAACCATTCAAGTTAGAATTTCTATCCCTTGAATCATTTTCTTCAAGATTATTTCCACCCTTATCTATCGAGGGAGTGGTTAGTTCTTTGTATCCACCTACTACTGCTCACCATACATCAAATCCATGTGCCTGCACATAAGTTTTCATCCTTCCACTCCAGAGGGCATATTACTGGTAGTCAAACTGTGGTACCCCAATATTAGTGTATCCACGATCTCCTTCCAATGGTTAGCATGCTTCTTGAAGGAACTTCTCTGATACCAATTGTTGGAATGCTGAGAGTGGGGGATGAATCAATATTAACACTTTTATTTCTTTTAACCACAATATTGTTTAATTTTATGAGTAGTTTATCCATAGCATTCAAAACATTATGAGAAGTATAAATAAAAAATGAATAGTAAGTAATCACACAAGTACACAGTACACCATAATTTTAAGTGGAAACCCAATGCGGGAGAAAACCACATAATGTTTTTCTTATATGTCAAATGAAATACATTCATATGAAGGACCAACTTCCTTGTTTTTTTAGCTACAAGTGGAAGGAGGTTCCAACGCGCTAGTTTCTCAGGTCCAACCTAAAGGAAGCTACAACATCCTTAGTTTTTATACACCAACCAGAAGGAGGCTGAAACCCCCTTTCCTTGACCCATCATGCCGCCCTAAAACATAAATGAATACCAAATTGTCACTACCACTATCAATCATGTCACTGTAAATCATGTCACTATAAAATGTGTCACATCCATCTCATCAACCAATCAGATTTGATCACATAGATCTCATTCTCACTATCACAAGTGTATACTCAGCTTAAACCATGTACTCATCATCACAAATATATCTCTCTAATAATGTGCCATACATGTACCAACATACATAAAACAAGTATAATGAACTATCACATCAACCATGTATCAAATCCTCACTGTTATGCAACCTCCACTTGTACCAATATATTCAACAATACATCTCAACCAAATTGCCTCAAACATGTACCATATGACACAAGATACGCCTCAACAAAATACACAAGAATGTGTTACAAGTACAAACAACAAGTGCACCAACAATGTGCCTCTACAAATCTGCCTCATACAACATGTACCATATAGCCAATGATACCTCAATGGAATATACTCAACCTCACATGATCATACCTCAAGAAATCACAAATATACAACTTCAAACAACCATATAAACATAACTTTTACTTTTGTAGATGACTTTGATGTACTTGGACATTGTCACACAAGCCTATAGATTGTTCTCGGCTTATGCAGTCTGATACAAACATCATCCTTCATATCTTTATTTGTCTCATAGGATGAAGCATGTTGTCTAGTGAGGCCTCGTGTGAGATGCCCTAGACAACCCACAGGGATGCCTCACAGGACACTAGTAGTTTGAACCACGGGGATCAGCTAAATTAGGGTTTTTCACAAACACCTCGCTCTCCTCTACAATCATGAAAGTTTTCCATCACTCCCCCTTTTCTTCCTCAGACTTTAAATACCTCATATTTGTCAATAAAATTCCTACCAAAAACCTTTCACAAGATAGATATTCAATGTGTTGAATAGGTGTTAATGGGAGTCCCTTGATATCTTGTTTATACTTCCCAAGTGCCTTCCTTTAGGGGCTATGTTGTAATTGTTTTACCCATTTTCCTTCTTTTAGGGATAGCCTGCATTCTTGTTGCAACTACTTTGCCCATAATTAGTAAACTCATAATTTCTTTGCTACAACTACTTTACCCATAATTAACTTCTTGTTGCAACCACTTTGACTAGCAAACTTCTTGAATACTTTATAGAGGCTTCTAGAATAATTGACTTCTTGTTGACCTTCTAAGAGTTTTTATATTATTTTTGAGGGTCCTCCAATCTTTACAAAGCCATATATCCTCAACCGTAAGGAGCCACATGATGTACCACCTATCACCGGAAATGGCATGATGTGTACTATCTGTCTATGATAGTCTTACTTGAAAATACACTGACTTTCATGTCTTTATTCCTCGATCAACTGTGGGTTCCATGAACATACCTTCTGGTTTACTGGACTTTCTTCAAGGGTTGACATCAATGACAACCAACCCAATCTTTCAACAAGATAACCTTAAATTCCCCTCCGCACTACTAGAACCTTTGCATAACTACACTTCTACACAATTGTTGTGCAAAGAAATCCATATAGCATTCCCTCCGCACTCTCCATATGTCCACACGTTCACACACTTTACATATCTTGGACACACATACATCTTCCTCACAACTACACTTCCACACGACTAGTTTCTAAAGGATTGATCTCTCTTTGTGATATATACTTAGTAAAATTCTATCCATATCTTGTGATTTACACACTAATCGAGGGCCCTTTATGATCCATTAATTAGTTTCTATTTGTGAGGTAAAGGACAACGATATGAGGTTAATGTGGATTAATTATTCCATTTTTCTATGAACCACTTGCTTCTCAAAGTAACTTCCATTTATGGTTTCTCGTATTTCGAAGGAAATATATATGTGTTGAAGGGATGTTTTAGTAAATTCTATTCATTTACTTAACCTTTAAGCAACTTGAAATCTATAATTTAGTGTATCATATATCAAAGTGCCTTGGAAGAATAAGAAATCTGGTAGCTATAATGAGAAAATAGCATTTTTGCGGGGATACAGTTAACTCTCGCGTGCCAATACAAATAATTTCTTTGGATTGTGGCATATCAATGGTTTCATAGTATAACTCCTTAACAAAATAAGAATAACAAAATATGGATGACTATCTTAGTTAGTTTTTGTTGCATACCTAAATTCTTCAACTTCAAGGAGTTGGTTTCCTAGTGTTCCCAAAGATTTGATTTGAAAAGTAGAAGAATTTGAGTAATTGTCGAAGGGAAGAACCTTGTTCAACTAACTCCCAATATATTTAAAAGAATTCTTCAACTACCCATGTCCAACAAGATTCTTAGGATTCTTGACATTGATTCTATCATGGATTCGCATGGTAGTGAGATTGATTTGCCAAAAGATTTCATGGTTCCGTCTACAGAAGTGCCAAATGATATTTCAACCAGCAACATAACCCTGTTGGAGGAGCCATATCAGAATTTTTCATGGTTGTTTGCACGATTGATGGGACGACAATACACTTCTCATATTCCCAGGTTTGCTTTATATGTATTGCGGTTTTATTTTTGAAAGGAAGTTATGTTTGACTAGGCCGAGGTAATATCAAATGAGATTTCCTTTTAGTTGGCCAATTATTTAAAGACTTAGATATTCTTCATGATTGTGTATCTGGTCCTAGAATTCACCTACTATAATGTGTTTTGGGGTTACACCTAAGAAGTAATTTGGATATTGAGAAGGAACTAATTCAATTTTGGTACCCTGTGCTTTGGAAGAATAAGGCACCATTCCATTTTTGTCTTATTCAAGATAGATTTATGAAAGAATTTACATTTACCTTGATTGGAGAAGCACCAACAAGGATAACCCAAGATGTTGAATATTTTCTAAAAGGAAAGGGAGTTTGTGTACACCAAGAATATCATACCTACATTAGGCTATATAGTTATGAGGGGATCTAATTCTGTCTCCCACTATGTGTTTGTGATAGGTATTTTGTTGCAAAGGTCTATAGACAGTATAAATCACGGTCTATCATTTTGATAGAAAGAGAAAGAGGAAATTTATTCATTTCCCTTTATTTTTTCCAATGTAACAGTAAGAAACACCTCCCACTTGTTAGAAATATTTGAAATTCTAAACACATTTAATATGAAGGAAGCACAACCTCACCAAGGTTTTGATCCCGAGGGGATATTTTCACAACATTTGGAGTTTATGAGATATAGAAACCTTTTTACAAGGATTATTGAAGGAACTAGTGATAATGACACAAATACCTCAAAGAAAAAGGGAAAACAACCATGTAATGATGATGTGGTTAGAGAGATTAGTTCAAAATCTCAATAGTAACAAAACAAAAGAAGGCGAAGAGATAAATATGCAACCAATGTTCAATCTTGTTTTATTCCCCATACATGTAGGATTTCCTGTTTTGCAAAAATGTTAGCATAGAATAGAATAATGAAGGATGTGTTGGAGGAGATGATGAGGATGAAACACCCCCTATTAAAATTTAAATAACTCGTACAATATATCAATAGAAAAGGAAGATAAGCTCAAGAAAGAAGGATTCATATAATTTAGAAAGCTCAAGATATGTAGCCGAAGTAGAAATTCATACTAACACTGTAACTGATTGGGTAGCCCTTCGAATTGTTGAAAAATGACAAATTGCATAGGAGTTGGCTCAAGAAGATCCAATATTTTTTTAAGAGCAGTGATCGACATTGCACAATGCACAAATAATAAAGAAGAGAAAAAATTGCAAATAGAAAAATTCCAAGTGAAAAATAAGAAAATAATTCAAAAGTGGAATTTTGAGGTTGACATCTGACAATTAAAACCCTCAAGACTCCTAAAATTTCACATCACTATCGGAGATTCTCTTTCCCATTCCATTTCAGAAAAAGATTTGGAAAATTTCAGGTTGAAAAGAAGAATAAATGAACTTCAAGATGCATTGAGTCCCAAACCATTGTTTGCAGAACCACTAGATATTATTTCTCGAGATCAAATGCCACAAAGTACACTCAAGACATATGAAAAGGTGAGAAAACATTCCAAATTACTGAGAATAATTAGATTGTACATCACTGAAAATATTCATAAGCGACTTAATATTATTTCACAAACATGTGAAGTCAGTTCAAGCCTAAGAAATTTTTCACAAAGGATCGCTAGCTTCATGGAATATTTGAAAAAGGACTTAGAACATGATGAATCCTTTTATAAAAATTCTTTAAGTACCTTTATTGCATGGGTTTCTAGTTTAAATGATTATCATAGAAATCAACAAAACTTACCTTCAAACAATCTAGAATAAAATAGTTAAAATTAGGTTGAATGGAAATGATACAAATGTTATGAGATGCAATTTCAACCTTTTTGTGTGTGCACAATAGCCTCCCAAATTATTCTCATAGAATCTCTCTATGATAAGAAATGCCCCCCCCCCCCNATATTCCTACTAGAACCCTTGCACCCTCTTTCTTGAATGAATGGCTAAGCCTAAGTTTTCATCTCTCTCTTTCCACTTTACCATTTCCAGTTTCTCTTTGATCCATCAATCCCCACTTCAACAATTTTCGTCTTCCTGTATCGACACATAGTGTACCGGCTAGTGCATCCTTTCCTCCATCTACACATTAGTGCGCCTATGATTTATTCGCTGATACATAAGCCACATTCCTTCAAACTTAGCTGATGCACTAGCGTGATTTTGCTAAAACCTTCTTGATGCACATTCTTATCATTGGTAAAGTGTGTGTGATTAACGCTAACACATCATTAGTGTCCACATGATTATCTTTGTTGCATGCATGATTTTCACTAGCTAACTTCCTTCCACTCACATCGATGCATCACATATTGATAACACTCTTCCCTCTCACCTCAATACACTTTATATCGACAAGGTTCATCTCTCCCTCGTTAATGCATTGTTTGTTGATATGTTTCCCTCTCTCATCCATGATGTGCCAGTAGAAGTATGTCTACCTTTCATTATATCCAAGAACATAGATGATGATCTTCTTTGTCTCACCAACAATGACCCAGACAACAAGACATGCCTTCGTCCTAAGTCCTATCTTATCCCCCTCCATCTTGGATCCTTATCACATTTTTAGCTGGTTTCCTAAACATTTTCGGTGACTAAGATATCCATGCCTAGTTGGATCACTAGTCACTTATTTTTCTACCATACCTGACCTACTCCATATTGCACGCGTAATCAAGTTTGTTGTGTCCCCAGTAGCTTTAATCGCACATGCCACACTAGCTTGTTTGTTTTGTGTTTCATGAAGTTATAATGAAATATTGATTGTGAAATAACCTTAGCATCATATGGTTAATCACAACACCTATTTGTCTTGCACCAGCTTTGAAATGCACCTCACAAGAAATTTGCTCCATTCATCTCCTAGACAGTGCTAATCGCTTTGGACGTTAGTTGGATTTTTTGGTGGATTTATAATTTCCTGATAAGGAAACATTAATTAATATCAATGGATGAACTAACTCCCTATACATAATAGATGACACACAAACTTGTGGAATCAATTTTGAATGAAGTAGCATTGAATGCAGGACCCGAAATTTCATTAAAAAATGCCTTGAGCGCAATTTTTGTTCTTCATCAATGTGATTTTTTCTTCCTGGAAATAGGCCAATCATATTATTTCTTCCATTGCAATTCCAACGCAACTCACATAATCAAAATCCAATGCCTATATATTCCAAAACGAATAACTTAGGGTTTCTCACCCAAACTGGCCACGTCGATTGTTTCATAGATAAGATGTTTGTATGGCATGGTTAGTTGGATTTTTAGGAGCATCTCTCTACATTCTTCACAACAAAAATGATGGTACTCTAATCCAACTTGGTATGAGAAAGTTTTGAAGTTTTGAATATTTAAAACAACCTCCAATGGTGAAAATTTAAAAAAACTTGGCTTGATTCTCCCCTTCACACAAAAATTGCATTCGATAAAGTGTTTTTGTTTTGAAAGATTGTCTTAAAATTAAACAAATTTTAATTTAATCTAAATAAAAAGTGTTTAAGTTTAAAACTATGTAACAATTGAATTGTTTTTTTAAAATGCCAATACAGTTTCTTATATGTATTTTTACGCCTATTGGAAATAGGCACAATTAATGATCTTTTAATATAAAAACCTAATCTTATGGCTAGCAATTGAAGATGTTGGTATATTCTTAGTAGTCCTCCCAAATCAATGAATGGGATTTACTATTCATAACTTCCTTGCATTTATGAATGCATCTCTTAACTTGTTTACCTTTTCGCATTTACCTAATCATATTAAGAAATTACTATAATGACATATGATTGACACTTTTAGATGATTAACAAGATATCTGTGCAATTTTTTATTTCCAATTTTGAATAATTAATAATGGATTGGAGTGTGAATGGCCTACTGCCACATTTAGAGTGGATTGGAGTGTGAATGACCTAATGCCATGTTTAGAGTGTGAATTATGGAGTCTTGGAGGGTGAGTTGCCTGATGCTGAGTTGCCTGATGCCATTTAATTTAAAGTTATTTAATATAAAATGGCATAAAAGAAATAAATAATTATGAGAGAAGACCTCGTTAATAAACCTGATGATCACATTCTCCAAGGGATCATATCTCATTGTAATTGCATATCTAACAAGCATGGCCACAAATAATTGCATTTTTTTAGCTCAGATAATACAATCTAATTTGTTCTAGCACTCTAATTGCATATCTAACTAGCACATACACAAATAATTGCATATCTAACTAGCAAATAATTTCATTTTTTTAGCTGAGATAATACAATCTAATTTGTTCTAGCACTGTAATTGCATATCTAACTAGCATAGACACAAATAATTGCATATCTAACTAGCATCATAATTGTGGCTAAAGCCAATAGACATATTTTAAGGTTATTTAATATAAAATGGCATTAAAGAAATAAATAATTATGAGAGAAGACCTGGTTAATAAACCGAATGATCCTGTCCTCGAGGTGTAGGATAGTCAGTGACCAAGTGTGTTGTTAAGGAACTCCGTGATGTTAAAGTCACTGGTTCGAAACCTGTGGAGAAAAAAAATCCATCCATGTTAAGGGTTGGTGTGGCTCAGGCCAGGTGTGATCCTCGGGTGATTTTGACGACTTAGATACCCATGAGTCACGGTTTCGTAGCCACGGGTTAGTCCCACATGTCACTGACAACCTAACAAACAAAAAAAATAAACCGGACGATCACATTCTCCAAGGGATCATATCTCATTGTAATTGCATATCTAACTAACACGGCCACAAATAATTGCATTTTTTTAGCTCATATAATACAATCTAATTTGTTCTAACACTGTAATTGCATATCTAACTAGCACAGACACAAGCAATTGCATATCTAACTAGCATAGACACAAACAATTTCATATCTAACTAGCAGCATAATTGTGGCTAAAGCCAATAGATATATTTAATTATGCCGAGAAGCATGTACCTATTGGAAATGGGCACATTTAATAGAGTTTTATCTTTTAATATTTTTTCTATGGACAAGATTAAATATGGATGGAATATGCTTTGTCGTCACAACAAATTAAGGGCTATGATTTCATCTATTAACTTCCTAGGTTTTACAAAGACATACATTTTTGTGTTTACATTTTCACATTTACTTAATCATATTAAAAATTTACTGTGCTCACTACCTGATTGCCACATATAGATGATTAACAAAAAATCATTTGATTGTTATTAATTTAATAGTGGAATATGTCGAGTGTGAAATATGGTTGGCGTTTCATTTTGTTTTGTTTTTAAGAATGTGACAAGCATTTCATTAATTAATTGTTTTTAATAATGTGAGAAGGTTTCAAGATATCACGTACATGCCAAGCGAAGATGAGGAGAGAACGATAGGCCAAAACAGAAGTTGCATTGATGGACAAAGTGACGACTCAGCTCCATAAACACTCAACTTCATAAACACATCAGTTTCATTTGGATTGAAACCAATTTGGGTGCATTTATGATTGTGAAACATATGTATAATGTGAAAGCAAGAAAATTCGTGGGCATGGGTAAATATCATGGTGCTTAGATATAATTTTTCTCTCAGGTACATAGTAGGTAGGTTGAAATAGAAACTTTAAGGTTTCACTATAATCTTCTCCAATATGTAAGATGCAAGCATGGATATAGTACACAATCCTCATAGTATGTAAGATGCAAGCTGGATATAGTACACAATCCCGGTAGCTATGGTAAGAACATTAAGCCAATACATCAATTGACTTTGTGAGGCAACAAGTTTTTGTAATATCATTTTCAATATAAGAATGAATTGTATTTTATTAACATTAGCTATGGTAAGAACATTAAGCCAATACATCAATTGACTTTGTGAGGCAACAAGTTTTTGTAATATCATTTTCAATATAAGAATGAATTGTATTTTATTAACATTAATAGATATGGGATTGTAGAATTGTCTTAGCCCCTCTCTCCATCATATCCTCAGCATAAAACAGTTAATATTGAAAATGATTATTTGATTTTCATTGTCTAACCCCTTGTGAGTTATCATAAAATGTTTTCAAATCATATGGAAATAATTTTTCTCCTTTTGCTAATGTCATGGCCGACCGACTACAACATATGGATTCTCGAATAACACCATAGAAAGACAAATCGAGCCACAATATTTTAATGTTGTTAATGAAAATTTCCACACCAAGCTTGAACCACTTTGCCAACAGAGACTTTACTTTAGAATTGAAAAATTGTTTAATATATGAAATTCAAAATTGGAGGAAATTAATTTATTTGAATCATAGTTATTATATAAAAACAAAACTAAAAGACGGAACGAATTGGACTTTCTTTTCAATCTGATTTCCTATGACAACTAATGGCATTCACCAAGTCATTGTTATTCTTCACTATTCACAGGTTGGACATTAAGTATATGACTGCATATAATTGATTTCGTAGTAGTTATTATATATATTCTTTATATAAAAGAAAAACTAAAAACTAAGCACATAGAATGTTGGAACCAAATATTAGTGTTAGGGTTATATTAATTGTTAGGGTTAGGGTATAAATTAAATTGAAAATATAATATATAATTATAATATATAGAAATTGTATATATATATAATATATTATAAAGAAATAATTGTTTTATCAAAACTAGCATAATCATATTATAAAGGTAGTTGTTAAACTTTTATGAGTTATATTAATTATTTTATAATAAATAGGTAAGGTTAGGGTTTCATATTAGAGTTAAAGTCATTAGTGTTTAATCTTAAACACTAATGATCTTAATTCTAATATGAAACCCTAATTTTGTCTCTTTATTATAAAATAAATGATAAGATTTTATCAACCACCTCTATAATGTGGTTGTGCTAGTTTACAAATTGTAATTCTAATTTAAACCTTAAATAGGGTTTGTAATTGAAATAGGCCTATCTGCTATTATCAACCACATTTATGTGACTGTGCTAGTTACTAGCACAGCCGCAAAGTGGCAGGTGTTGCGGCTGGTGAACGCTGAAAGTTATCTGGACGGACAGTACTTTGGTGAATTGAAACACACGGACAACTAAAACACACATAGCGCTGAGGAAACCCAAAAGTTAATCTTAAATGTGGTAATTCCAAAGGTTAATCAGTTAAACGTGGCAATCATATGGTGGTATAGTAATTTCTTAATATGATTAGGTAAATGTTAAAAAGTAAACAGGTTAACTGATGCATTCAAAAATACAAGGAAGTTATGAAGAGTAAATCACATTCATTGATTTGGGAGGATGACTAAGAATATTCCAGCATTTTCAATTGTTAGCTATTAAATTAGAATTTTAAATTAAAAGATGATTAATTGTACAATAAAAGAAATTTCTTCGAAGATCATCACAGAGCATGAGAGAAACTTCTCCGAAACCCATGGAGGTTTTGAGTAAAACTGCCCCGATGTTCATCGACGATCTTGACAGGAACTTCGGAGATCTTAATGAAAACTCCGCCGAAGTCATCGACAATCTTAAGCGGAACTTCGTTGATGATCGGCAAAGTTAACTTCAACTGCTCCGAAGCAAGTGGCAAAGTTAACGTTGACTGCTCCGAGACCAATACCTCCGATGAGATCGGCGACCATGAAGGCAAGTCTGCCGATGAGACCATAAAATGATAATACGAATTTCAGAGGAAATGAAAGAAACTGCCAACTATCTTCAGAGAAATGAAAGAAACTGCCAACTATCTTCAGATGCCATAAAATGATAATACGATCCGGTTGCAAACGGTGGATGCGCCTAGCTCCGTTATATGAAGAAATCAACAATCGACATTAGTAGCCTGCTCATTTTAGAATACTGGCTGGTCGTTTCGATGTTGCAAACCCTAATCTGGAACCAAAGCTAGTTGTACGGGTTTTAATGAGGGCGAAGCTTGGCTGTAGGTCAAAGGACGAGTTGTCTCCTCTCCGTTTTTAAGGAACACCATTGTTATCAAAGTAGCTGATCTCAAATCCGATTCGGAAAAGAGGCGATCACCCACGAAGATGAATTAAAGCCCACGAAATCAGGGGAAACGCCCACGAAAGTAGAAGAGTTACATAGCCACAGTTCGCAGGGAATAAAGAGATTGTTGGAAGATTCTCATAATCTGACGTTGTGCTTGATTATGCAGGAAGGCTCTTTGATAAAGGTCGATATGGAAAAGGTAGCTTGGCAGTTGCCTTTACGCATTTTAGCTGTTCTTGTATCTTCAAATGGTGTTGAATTACGCCTCCCATACTTGCTATGTGGTACTTGACTTTTGCATACTTTCAGTGATTTAACATCCCAACTTGAGCAGATATTGTTGGATGAGTTGAGATTTACAGAGCAGATTATTGATCTGGTTTTCTTCATGCTTGTGGTGCTTGCACATTTGGAGCAGGATAGTTGCATTGGGACCTTCTTGGCGCTTTACCATGCAACATTGGTTGCATGTTCCCTTTATCTTTTAATAGCTTTCGTGTCTCTTGATTGGCCAGACATTTTACATGTTTTTCTTGCACATCCTTTATCGTTTAATAGCTTTCGTGTCTCCTGAATGGCCAGACATTGTACATGTTTCTCTTGCACATCCAAAGGTTGATGTGTCCATGCATGCCACATTTGATTCAGTAAGAAAGGACATTGGGTTTCTTGAACTCGAACTGTAGGCATTAAGTACAAAACAACAAGGAAAAATACCATCAGCTCCTGCAATTGAAACCACGGCTATAACTTTTGTCCAGCTGTGTGAAGCTTCATTAGAAGCACTCCATTCCCTTTGTTTACAAAATTCATTTAGGGAACGGTTTTGACAAAACAAGGAGCTCTGCAAAAATGGTGGTGTACTTTCTTTGGCAGCATCAATACTAAAGTTGAAAGTGCAGGATTTCAAAGATGCAATGTATATTGATGCTTTGGTGTCTCGATTAAAATCCAGAATGTTATTTATGTTGCTCCAGTTGTGAAAATCAGAAGGTTTTTTCATTTTTGGATAAAGTCGTTGGTCCTCCTAGGAGCGTGCATTTCGCCGTATCAGTAGTGGTCGGGGTTCTTCACTTGCTAAAATTTACACTGCACAATGAATCAAAACCACTTGAGAGATATTCAAACCATGATGATCCCAATGGATACATCCTCCGACTCGTGGATAATCTGTCAAATGACACCAATTTCCTCTCTTTGATCATTAAAGATTTTCTTGGAATGTTCTCAGACTCGAGATCTAGTTCGAGTATTGGCACTACCCCCAAAAGAATTTGTGTCCAGTTAGTGTGCGATATATTTGTCAATATCAGAAGAAGATGCCACTCTTGTCTACGATCCTTTCCATCCTGCTGGCGCAGTTAGGGCATCATTAAGAAGTTATGATCCTTGTGCTCTCTCAGCCTTAGCGGATTTAGATGGCCACATAGGATGAGACTTATGATGATAAGATATCAAATGATATAAACTATGATAATCAAATTTTTACAATGGTGAAAAGGAGGACATAGTAGAAGCTAATAATGCAAAGCAAGCAAGTGAGGTTGACAATGTCAAAACTGAAGAGAATGAATCTGAAAGAGATTATTGATGGGGCCAACTAGATTTGATATGAGTCTCTAGCAAAGCGAGAAATCAGTCTTCTTGCCACTGTTCCTTCCAAGGATATAGACACACGGCAAAGGAAATAATAGGATGCAGACTAGCTCTTCGTGACTCGAAAATCTAATGAAGTGTCATCTAAAACAGGGACGGGACCCTAGATTGCCTTTCATGTTCTGGCTATAACCTTTGATTCGAACGTCCTTTTTGGTTCAAATGCTTAAATTTGAATGTTTTTTTCAAGTAATTGTCCTCTGACCACTAATCCTGGATATGTTGAGTGGTGCAAGGTACCGATGTCAAGAGAAGGTCATGTTCAACATCCCCGCAACATGAGCTACGACCAAGGAAGATAGAACAATAAGATCAGCATCGATTGTCAAAGTCGCAAGGAGCAGCGAAGAAAATCAAACTTGGATGGTTGAAGAGAGAGTTTGAACTCCTTGATGGTCAACCGCTAAACTTAAACGACTAATATGCCCAATGTCCAAACCAGTCATTGTGGTGGAAGAGACGCACACTAGAGCCAAAGATCTAGGAAACTTGAACGACTAATATGCCCAACGTAACCACTCATTGTGGTGGAAGAGACGTACACTACAGCCAAAGATCTAGAAAGGTCTGCCAAGTGCTAGAAAAGAAATTCGAAATGTAACTCTTGTCTTTGTTTTTCATTATAACAAAGGGAATGAAGACAAAATGTTGGGAAATGAAAGGTTAAAGGGTAGGTAAAAGGCCAAAGGTCATATTGAATGTCAATAAATTTAGAATTCAATCCAAAGAAGCGTTTTTTTTTTTCTCTAGGAAGACAATGACAATGTCATGTGTTGTTGTTTTGTTGCAAACTATTTTAGGAAGAATGTTTGTTGTTCACATGGGCTATAAGAGCATGTTTTCTTATCAACTATTCTGACACAATATATGTTTTCTTGGAGTTTTGTTATTCTTCATTATTTCTCATGTTGTGAGCATATGAGGTGCCAATATATGTGATATAGTGACTTAGATTGTTCTAGTTATAAATTCATGTGCATGTGTTATCTAACTTTATTTATTCATTATAGTTGTCTGGGTGGAGCTATTAGTAGAGTTAGTTTCATGGCATTGCTCATTCGGTTACAAATAATTTGCTCTTGGCTAAGCCAGGATAAGTTTAGAAGTAGATTAGATTTTAGCATTTACATAGTCTTCATCTACATCTTTGGTTTGCATACCCATCAATCATTCACTTTCATTGGTGCACTAAGCCGCAACCAGTAAAACCAAAACCAGCAATGGCTTCCGGGCAAAAATTCGGATGGGTTCCCTATTCCAAACGGTGAGAGGTCTAATTGGGAATTCTTAATGGGGTAACCCTTGCTATTGACAAAGGGAAATTTCAAACTCGTCAACAAAATTGGCCTTAGAAGGAGGTCTGGATGAATAGTTGTTCATGTGGAGTCATTTCACTTAACTTTTAACCGTACCATGGCTCCTCATACCTTTGTATGGTATGACACTTTAAATCTTCTGAGACTCATCAAGCCCATCTGAGTCAAGACAATCAATCTCTTGTCAAATTCAAAATTTGATGGTGAAGGGCATGTCTCTACATTCATACATATCAATTAGTTTGAAATCACTAGACAAAATATTAAGATTGTTCAAGACAATGAAATATACCAACTATTCAATGTTCATCCTCACATTTGAAGGATGAATTAAAACCCAATTTAGGATATTTCCAGGGAAATCGATTAATAGTTGAAAACAATTCATAGAAATGTTTATCGTCGCTTATGAAGATTATGTATATGATGAACTCTTTTATGAAATTTCATAAATCCATAGGTTTGGGAATGAATATGTTAATGATTTCTTTCAAAGAGTCATGCAGATTTACTGATTTCCTGAAAGTGACAAACCCTCAAGCCAAGAAATATTCAATTGGTTTTCATATCTCATTTTTATTTTTGAGGGTGCAATCTGGATGATCAAACTATCTCTCATTTACAAGATTCAAATTTAATCATGAAGGATAGAGGCTACACAATCTATAATAAACACTATATTATAGCTATGGGGGAATCTTTACCATAAATGTCAAACCCCTTAGACTAAGATAGTGAACCATTTAACGATCCCCCTTCAGAAAACCATGAACATATTCTAGTTTGTAACAAATCTCCTACTGAAGAAATCCCATCATTTTCAGAATATGAAGATTTACCTTCCCTTTTTACAAATTTGTTTGATGTTGATCACTCACATGAGCACCTACTTGTTTATCATGTAGCACACTCTTCACGTTTCTCTTTCAATGATGAAACAACAAATGATGAACCAGAACAAGAAGATTTCCTAGACCTGATCGATCAATCATTCCTTCCTAATGACAGTACATCCATGACACAACCCTTCACAATATGGACTTCCGGAACATGATAAATCCCAATTTGATATCGACAACCCCAATTGCAATGAATACTTTTCTATTCTAGAATTAAATGTGAGAATTAACTTGTCATTCGTTGGTCCTACACAATCATAAAGTTATGACCTTGAGGCACAGATGTTAATAATATAAAATTTAAAGTGTGCAGAGCACAATGAGTCCTTGAATCTCCACGAAAATATCACATCAAAAGAACATCCCATAAACACACAAAGCATAGGAAACATTGAGCTAATCCAAGAACCTCTATCATGTCAATATGCTCTAGAATTACATGATAATCCTTAGGGGAAAATTCACCAATTGTCCTTAGATGTTATCTCAATACTCAAGTACTCCTTGCATGATTGTGTTGATGTCATAAGAGAGGATTTGGATTTATCATTCACTCAATGTTTCCCTCAAACAATATGTCTCCATCTCTCCTCTCACCATGTGTGGTATGTAAAATATGGACACATGGAGATTTTCATCAATAATGAAACACTCCAATATCAATCAATAATTATGTTAGGTGCTCATTCTCTTACTTCGACCCCTAGAATAAATGATGCCACCCACTTTGAGACTCCCAAAAAGCACGTTGAACTAAAATTTCACTTACCGGACTCATTAGGTATGTCACTTGTTGTTGAATCCCCCCCAAGAGTCATACAACAATCATTGTAAATTTTATGACAAAATTGAATCTTGGTTGGAGGGATCCTACACATGTGTATTTACCATGAATAATAACCCCTTAAAATTCAACCAGTTGGGTGGAGACTTACTTAAATCAATTATTCCTATGTTTCATCCCTCACTTCTTCACTCACTGTGTTCGGCCTTCAATGAACATGTGGTTGCAAGTTTGGATTTACTCGATTGGATGCAATGGTATTATGCTTTCACGTAGCCTTCTTTCATCCAGTGTAGGATAGGTTAGGAATAGGATCAGGAATAGTTCTTTCACTTCCTTCTACCTAGATAGCTTAGATGTTTTATTTTGTTTTCATTTATGTAGTGTAGATTTTGATTTTTCTTGGTTTCATCAATAAAGACCATCAACTGTAGTTAGTTTAGTTTGCATCTTGTGATGATTTGCTTTAGTCCAAGTTCCTTTTGTACAATATATTTTTCCTTTCCATTTAATGCATTTCATTTTTTGTCATTTGATTAAAAGATTTTCCTAAATCTAGTTATCATGAGGAAACTCTGTTCAAAATTTATTATGAACTCCTACTAGAAGAATCATGTTTCCCTTCCGTGACACCCACACTAACATGCACAGTTGAATATTTTATTACACTGAGATGTTGAAAGAACATATGTTGAAAATCAATTTACAACTTAGGGAAATGCAGCTAAGGTCCTTGCAAAACTAATCATACCAGTTGTCCAAGTGTCGCAGGATTTAAGGTGTCTTTTGAATTTTAAAGGTGTTTTGATCATTCAACGTGATATATATTTGTTTTCACCGTGGAAAAAAACTACAACTCAAGAATCATAGCAAATGGAACTGGTAAGAATGATGGTTTGATCTTGAAAATCTACACAGTTATGGTCCCCTATGTTTTCAAAAGAATTATTTTTTGATTGAGTGTCCCATGACAACCCAGATTCATTTTTCAGTTGTGCTTCATGTTATAACATCTCTACAAACATGCTCTTTCAGAAGGGAATTACCTTAAGCAACATTACTTTTGGTCAGATTGTCTAACTAGTTAAACATTTTTCGTTATAAATCGATTAATAAAGTAATTTGTGTTATTGGTCACTAGCCTGAATGGGTGATATGTATTTTTGTGTTGTGTGCATATTCCTCTCATATAGGTGTGTGCTCTCTTGAGAGAAATGACATGACTCGAGGAAAAAAAATAGCACGATCATAAGACACGTTTCCGGGTGCAAGTGCACAGTTGGAATCACACACATGTTTTAAAAAATGATTAGTTGAGCATATCACTCTGTAAAATTAGTTCTAGAGCTGGAAGAAGTGGGAAGCAAATGAAGATTTCACAAGGTCAAAGAAAAGGAATTTGATGGACAATGAAGTGGAACTCTAGTCGACCCTTTCCCCCTAAAGAACAAGACTATACAAATGAAGTCAAAGTCTTCATAAAATCATGATGAGGAATGAAATTCTCAGTTATCTCTAGCACTAAATCTCATTTGAATGAAATAACATGTGTATAAGCCTTCTCATGGATTAGTCTTTTCAATAGGTTGCAAACTACTTGCTAGTTGGAATGCATGAAACCCTTTAAGCTATTGGGAACAATCACATCCAAGATATCCTTCTATATTTATTTTCCTTGATGACTGCATATATTTGATTGTCATTGGCCCAACATTTCATTTATGACAGGGTCTTGGGTTGAGTTCATGTTCTAACTTTGAATACATCTCTTCACTTTCCTCCCTCATCGTCTTGTCCATTGAAGACAATTCATTTTTCAATTTCTATTTCTCTTATGATCCATGATTATATTTGATGACATACAAACCTCTCACCTTTGTTTGTATTTTCATAGGAAGCAATGGAAGAAAGAACGAATCAACTTGCATCTCTTTTCTAGCTCATGAGTGGAATTAGGGGTCTATATTTGAACATGAATCAGAACTATCCGGGGATGTTGTGACGGAAGTTAAACCATGACTGAGCATAGTGGTTAATCAATCAATGTTCATCCTTGCATATTTGTTGGAGACCAGATCCTATGTAATGGAGTAACCATCCACACACTAATTAGCTACTCATGGGAAGTGGATAGACACCTTCGAGGTATCTATATACGCACCTGGTGAAAAATATTTACTTATCCCAAATATATATCAACTCCATGACGGAGATACCAACCTGGATCATCAATGCAGTTTAAGGAAATAAACCTCATCATAACTCATCCTTTATTTACACTAGATGAGATTTGCTACCCGACATGCAAGCATCGCCAATGAGCCCACCAGGATGGAATATTTCAGGTAAATGTTGCACATTATTTCCAAATTTTTTGAACTTAAAAGTAACTTTATGACCCTCTGCATTTTTCTTATCAGTTAGCAAAGGCTAGCAAAGATTCTTGCTTCGCCCAATGTGTTGTCATTTTTTGTACATGCACAACAGCCTCCCGATTTTCTTCTCTTAGCATCTCTCTAAGAAAATAAACCCCCCCCCCTCCCGCCCCCTCCAAACATTCCTAATATAACCCTCATACCCCCTTTCTCGTACGAATGGCTAAGCCTAAGTTTTCCTCTCGCTCTTCTCTCTTTACCATTTCCAGTTTCTCTTTGATCCATCAATCTACACTTTAGGAAGTTCCCTATTCCTATGCCAACACATAGCATACCGGAATGCACATTATTTCCTTGATCTAGACATTGACGTGCCTGTGATTTCTTCTCCAATACATAAACCACATTCCTTCAAACTTCGCTAACGCACCAGCGTGCTTTCACTAAAACCTCATTGACGCATGTTCTTGTCATGAGCAAAGTGTGCATGATCAATGCTAACACATTAGTAGTGTCCATGTGATTACCTTTTTGGTGTTCATTACTTTCACTCGTTAACTTCCTTCAACTCACATCGATGGGTCGCATATTGGCAATGCTCTTTCCTCTCACTTCAATACACTGTATATCGACGAGGTTCATCTCTCCCTCAATAATTCATTGTTTGTTGATAGGTTTCCCTCTCTCATATCCTACATGCTAGTAGAAGGATTTTAAACTCTCTTCATCTCCAAGTGCATCGATGATGATCTTCTTCCTCTCGCCAACGTTGACCCAGACATCAAGGCCCGCATTCCTCCTAAGGCCTATTGATCTGGATTATTTTCGACATGAAATGAGAGTGGAGATATAATAAACAAATGTACATAGATATCACAGATATCCAATAATATAACAGAAATGTATCAGAGATGCAGACATAAACATAGAGATACAATAATACACAATTTTGTATTAATGAGTGAAAATGTACAAAGACTGTAAAAAATATAGAGTGAAAGACTCGCTAGAATGGTGGAAGCTTATCTCTGAGAAGAGATATGATGGCTACTCGCATTTGTAAGAAGATGATTTTTACAATGACACTCCAAAGGCCTTTTTAACATAATTAAAATACAAAAACATAACCTCGGAAGATGAAAAACCAAAAATTTTGCGGGCCCCAATGGAGGTAGTTGATACATTAACTTCCCAGGGGTGTAACATTTTCATACTGTCTCTGTTTGGGGTGCTTGATACACCGTTGGAAAGGTATAACTGAGAAGAACGATTTTTGACTGGCCCAAGTCAATTCCCTTGGCAGTCACTTGGGCCCAAAATCCCCAAAAAATGTCGTTTAGGGCCTCAAAATGACCCCTAAAGTTTGGAACCCAAAAAACTGCCAAGGTGAAAAACTGTTTTTCGAGCGAGTGGAATTGGTGGGTAGATATCGATATCCACTCAGATCACCTATCTTATCCCCCTCCAACTTGGATCCTTGTCACATCGCCAATCGATTTCCTAAACATTTTTGGTGACTAAGATCCCCACGCCTAGTTGGATAGCTAGTCACTAATTATTCTACCATGCCTGACCTACTCCATATTTCATGCATAATCAAGTTTGTCATGTCCCCAATAGCTTTAAATGCACATGCCATACTAGCTTGTTTTATTTGTGTTTCATGAAGTTATAACAAAATATTGATTTTCAAAGCACTGTTTATCATTAAATGGTTAATCACAACACCCATTGGTCTTGCGTTGGTTTTGAAATGCACCTCGGAAGAAATTTGCTCCATTCAACTCTTAGACAGTACTAATTTCTCTAAACGTCAGTTGGTTGTTTTGGTAGATTTATAATTTCCTACTACAAATACGTCAATGCAGTATAAATGGATGAAATAAGTTCTTATACATCATAAATGACACATGAACTTTCGGAATCAATTTTGAATGAAGCATCGTCGAATGTGGGACCCGAACTTTCATTAAAAAATGCCTTGAGTGCAATTTTCAGCATCTATCAAAGTGAATTTTTCTTCACAGAAAGAGGCCAAACATATTATTTCCACCATTTTGATTCCAACACAACTCATGGAAACGAACTTCGACGCCCATAAATTCCAAAACGAATCACTTGGGATTTCTCGCCCAAACTGGCTGCATCAGTCATTTCATAGATAAGATGTTTGTATGGCACTATTAGTTGGACTATCAAGAGCGCCTCTCTATTTTATTCACAATGCAAAATATGGTACTCTAATATAACTTGGTATGAGCAAGTTATGAAGTTTTGAATATTTAAAACAACTTCCAATGGTGTTATCATAGGCTTGATTCACCCCTTCACTCAAAAATTACATGCAGTAAAGTGATTTTGTTTTGCAAGTTATGAAGTTTTGAATATTTAAAACAACCTCCAATGGTGTTAGCATAAGCTTGATTCTCCCCTTCACTCAAAAACTACATGCAGTAAAGTGTTTTTGTTTTGCGATATTGTATTAAAATTAAACACATTTTAATTTAATCTAAATAAAAATTGTTTAATTTTAAAACTATGTAACAATTGAATTAATTTTTTAAAATTTCAATACAATTTCTTATATGTATTTTTAGTCCCTGTCAAAGGCACATAGGGACTATAGAGATCGATAATTCGTTGACTTTATATTAGTTCGTGGTTTTACTACAAATTTTTGCATTCTTTCTATTGTTCGAACTACAAAACTAAAAATATTATTTTTTATATAATAAAAAACCCCATATATGTCATGATGTCATTGGATAATAGATTTGGGGTCTTATTGCCATCTTCACTATTCCCAATGCATTTTATGTTGTCATATCCAAAGTTTTTAACATCTACAATATTTTTGAATTTGTAGTATTCATACTGAAATGTTTAGGTATCCAATTTTTTTAGCGATTGACAATTCATTGACTTTATATTTGTTTTCCGTTTGACTACAATTTTTTGCATAATTTCTATTGTTCGAACTACAGAACAAAAAAAATTATTTGTTTTTTTATATACAATAAAAAAAATCCATATATGTCATAATATCGTTGGATAAAATATTCGAGGTCTTATTGCAAGCTTCGCTATTCCCAATGATTTATATGTTGGCATATCCAAAGTTTTTATCATCTACGGTGTTTTTGAATTTGTACTATTCATATTGAAATGTTTGGATATCCAAAGTTTTGAGCATGGATAGTCAATTTTCATATTATTTTGTCCTCTCACTAAATGTTTTTAGCATAATCTCGAGAGTTCGAACTATTGTTTTATTATTATTATTATTATTATTATTATTATTTTAATTTTTTTTATTAGTCTTGTTATTATTTTTATTTTTTTCTAATTTTCTTTCTTGTTGTGTGTTTCGAGATTCTTTTTCATTGTTGCATACGTATTCTTAAATGTTTTCACAGTGCGACACCCTAATAGGCCTCACAGCCTTGAATGTTTATTCTACAGTTATGTTACAATACAATTTACTTCCATTTTTTTGATACAACTTTGTCTGCAGTGAATTTGGCCAATGTTGTTTTTCACCGGCATTACTGCTTCATTGGTCGATGTTTTTTTGTTGGTTGGTTTGATGTTGGTTGTTTTTGTTTGATTCAAATTTGCAAAGTTGAGGTCCTGCATATTTAGTTGGACCTCTTCATGGTTGTTCACTGGTTTGTTGTTCTTCAACTTTGCAAGTAGTTGGACTTGTTGTTGCAGTTTGCAGTTTTTCGAGTTGCGCTTCTATCATCCCTCGTTGACGGGTAAGTTTATGTGCCATGGTTTCATTGTTATTCCTTGTTTTCTACTTTCTATTTGAATCTTGCAAGGAATTATTCTCAATGCTAGGTGTCCCTGCCTCGTAACCCTGTTGCAAAACATATTTCTTTGTCGCTGCTACACCCAGAATCTTTTCCTTGTTATTGAATGTCAATGTTCAATACAGAACCCGCCTTTTTCGCAACCATGGTGACATATAAAAAAGAAAACTCCTCATTTTTATTTTTCCTATAAACCATATGTTTGGAGGTTTTTTTTCATAATATTCTCCTCATATTATCTGTTCCTAGAAACCATACGTTTCCTTAGTCTGTTTTCTTCCAAACGTCTTTATCCACTTTGAATGTCGATGCTGGAAACAGAACCCAGATCTATCACAGTTACAATGATATATAAAAAAAGAAAACTGGATGTTCTCCTCTTATTTTATGTTCCTGGCAAACCATGTGTTTGGTGCATTTTTTCCAGTCTGTTCCCTTCCAATCACATATTCCAACTTTCGCTTTCTGGATATCTTGCCATGCCTGTTTCCAAAATAGCAATGAAAAAGGTTTTAGAAAATGAGTTCGAAGTTGTCATAGGGGGCAAGCATCTACCACGGTAAACTATGTCCACATGTTGCCTTTTTCATGTGCTTTGTGTCTTGCAAAGCATCTTCTGCCTCTGAAAATCTTGTAGGGTGCACGCCAGGAATAGGTTCAAAAATGATACACATTGAATACTTGGTATTTGTGCTCAAAAAATTTATAGTGTTATTTATTTGCGTTGTCTGTTATGTTTGGTTCATCGTTCACTGTACTTATTTTTTCTTTTCATATGTTGTGGCGGTTAGGGAGGATTGAATTTGACAAGAATAAGGTTGAAGGATAGATAACGGAATTGGTATGCAGTTACGCACTTGTAATTTTCTATTTGTCTTTTTGTTTTGGTTTTTTTTTCGCTCTTATTTTCTTTTCTTTTTTCTGTTTGGATATAGAATGAATATAGGTAAGAAACATCTTGAAAATCACAGTTTAAGAGATGAAAAAAGTAATATATGTTCATTCCTACGAAATAGATACACAATCCATTGTCCATGACAGCRTCGACCAAGTATTGCATACCAATGGTCTTTTTAGATTGGATGCATTCTCGTATACTGTAGGGTATTTCCTTTTTGATGCATTTCAGGTTCTATTCCATTTCSGTTATTCCTCGACCGACATGCACAATGGATTGATAGATTATTTATTGGATTGTTTAAAAAATGGTGATGTTGAGGCATTGGAGTCGTATGAATATGAATTGGCATCTGACCTTCTTTGGCAGTTGCATGGAATACATGATGTCACTATGTATTTTTCAAAGATGTGGTTGTTTTCATCTGCACTTCTGCTAGAAAATGAGAGGGGACTTTGGGGAGATACATTTTTTATACGGTGGCTATATAAGTGGCTCAATATATCAATTAGAATGTGGTCATTCATAAGAAAAACAAGATATCTACTATTTAATAGAACTGCATCCAACAATCCATATTGCATCTTGTTCCATGATGCCAATCTTGTCAGTGGTCATTATGAACCACTAGTGTATATAAAATTATCCATATGTAATCTTGGAGGACCTCGTATTTACTTGTCCCTCATTTGCAAAGACCTTGAATCGCAATGGAAACTAATTATGCATTGTGTACAGTGCCATGGCTTGTAGATAGCAACAATTGTTGCATCTAGTTGTGGAGATAGTTTGTTCAATGCAATTTTCTATTTGGTAGCAACATAGTTCGATGTGTAGTTGTTGTGGCTTTACACTGTACAATCCTTTTGCAATGCAATTATAGGTGGAATCCAACAAGATTTTACCTGTTTGCATCAACACCTTTTGCCATATCTCTTAGAAAATATGCCAACAATTGGAAGTTGGCAAGAATACCTTGTAAACATGGCACTGTCGTATGTAAAAGGAAATGTGGAGGGTGGAAGATTCTGTTTGCAATGGCTATCTATCATATTCAGAGTAAATATCCAAGTCTGGTCGACTCTTCCAGACGAAAGTGTCTATTCCTAGTCTATTGATTCAAACTATGATCGAACAATTGACATCATCTCATTGAAAATAGATACTCCACATATCCATTATCAACTTTTGATGGGAAGTTCCGCCGGTTCAGGGTCCACTGTCCATGCCACCCAAACCGCATCAAATGTGCATATCCATAGAATGTTATTTAATGAGAATGAAACCTGTACTAGTTGTGATAGGGCCATACAGGGCTTAAACAAAAAATGTAAACTAACTTATCACAACTTGAAAAAGGTTATCTATGAATCTCGTCCCAGTTGTGATCAGGGCATAGAGGGCTTGAACAAAAAATGTAGACTAACTTATCACAACTTGAAAAAGATCATACGTGAGAGGAAAAAATGCATTGATGGTATGGGAAATACTATCGGTTCAGGGTCTAGTGTCAACACCAACCAAACCACATTGAATCTGCATAAGTGTCCTATGTTATTTAATCAGAATGAAACTCATCCCAGTTTCCATGAGGTCATCTTGCCCTTGAACAAAAAAAGTGGACTAAGTTATCAAAACTTAAAAAAGGTCATACGTGAGAGAAAAAAATACATTACTACGCTTCCTTCTAGTCAAAAACTGACATATCACAAGCTAAAGAAAATTGTCTATGCACAACACAAGAGAAACAGGTACGGTCACATATCCCAAAAATGGTGATGGCACTGTCGGAGAGGAAAAAAAAAGATTTCGAGGGCTGGAACCAACAACATGGACTACTACCAATGAAAACCAGGAAACACTTTCTACGCATACTTCTCTACAGAAGAAATATGCAAGACTGACCTATGTGAAACAAATCAAAGACACTCCTTCAATTGCATGTGCAATTTGTGATCAATTGAATTTCGCAAAAAACACTAAGTCTTTCACGCCCGATTTGGAAGAAGAATACCTTCGCCTGATAGAAAATGATAAAACATTTTCCAGTGGTGAAATTTGTTTTCCATGCAAACGATCGCTTGAAAATGGAAAACTTCCACAGTTTGTAGCGCCTGACCAAATAAGATGTAATACACCACTACTAGATGTAAGTGCGCTTACAGATATTGAAGAGAGAATTATGTCTTTGCGAATTGCATTTGCACAAATCATACCCTGGGGCTATAAACGACCCCAAATGGGCTTAATATGAACAATTATTAATGTGTTGTGCAAAAATTCTTGCCACAATTCATTAATGATACACTGACAATTGTGGTGGTTCTCAAAATACACTTGCAATAGAATAATGCATATCAAACAAGTAAAGTGTGTGTGCATGTTGTCATGAAAGAATTAAAAGAATTATGTTCTAAGGCCCTGTACAAAGCACAAAACATTTGTATAAATGAGAACTGGAACAATGTTCTCGGAGAATGGGATGACAGATCTGCACAGACTCTCGAAACTGCAAGTGAATTTGATACAAGCGATGAATCAGAGACTGAAACACCTGTTGAGACATTGGTACATGGATTCACTGATTCAGATTGCATTTGTGACTTGCAAGACAAGATTGTTGAAATTGCACCTGCTGAGGGACAACGTCCACTTGGAATATTCAAGGATAAATTTGTAGAGGAAATGAACTTCCCAACACTGTTCTATGCAGATCCACATCCCAGTGACATTACGGAATGATTCAATTATCATAAAATAGTTCTATGGGAGCTGCTACATTCAAGCGGCGACTTCTCATGTCACATAACAAATTTGTTTTTCAAAACAATGCACATAATAATAGAGCAAGTGCTCTCTTAAATGTTGGTGCGAATAAGAAAAGGCCAGCTACAAGGAATAAATTTGTTGGCCAAACATGTCAAGTACAAAGTAAACCTAGAAAAAACCATGAAATCTGATATTGGATACATTGATTTCAAAAAAAATTGCATCTCTCATGACTATTTGCAACAAAACAAGAAAACTACTTTTTCAATGATCCAACAATTGGGACTGCCAACATTTTTCATCACATTTACAAGTGCAGAGCATCACTGGGATCCATTGGTGTCTGTGGTATCTAACTTGCATGAGAATAGGAAACGTAGAAAACAAACGCATACACTTGAAAATGATAGCATTGACTACCTCATAAGAAAAGACCCAGTGACATGTAATCGCTATTATAGACATAGAATAAATTATTTGAGACAATTGATATGCCATGATGAAACGTTTTTTGAAAAAATATTGGACTACTTTTTTGTGACTGAATTCCAAAATAGGGGGAGTGAACATGACCACGCACTCTTGTGGATAGACGGTGCACCGGTCTATGGAGCTGACAACAACTCATAGATTGAACAGTTTGTGGAAAAATACATAACATGCAACACAAATCATTTGGATACAGAACTTGCCAAAGTTCATAGACATTGTCATACAAAAAGTTGTTAAAAAGGAAAAAACTTGCATTGTAGATACAACTTCCCCATGCCGCCAATGAGAACAAAAAGAATAATAGAGCCACTTAGTTTAGAGGACAATGATGTCGTTGATAATTCTAGATCCTTGTTCGCATTTCTAGAACAACAAGACTTTGATGGGTTAATGATCTTCGATGATTTCTTGACACATCTAAAACTAACAAAAGATGAGTACATCTAATCCATACAATGTACGCTTAAACAACCAACAATTTTCCTTAAACGAACACTTTCCCATATCTAGAACAACAGTTTCTCCAAGGAAATTCTAGTTATGTGGAATGCAAATACAAATGCATAGTATGTCCTCAATGCATATGTTGCAGCATCATATTGTACCTCGTATATGACAAAGGTTGACAAATCCATGACAAGTGCATTCAGAAAAATACGGAAAGAACATGAAAGAAGTCATATTGATGTTATACAAAAGATACGCACGCTTGGTAATGCATTACTTAATCTTCAACAAATGTCTGCTCAACAAGCAGTCCACATTTCACTTTCCCTACCCCTCAATAGTAGTTCAAGAAAATGTGTCTTCATAAACACATCTCCACTTGAGAAACACACATTTGTGCTTAAACCACCATCTTTTCTACAACAAGATCCTGACAATTTAGAGGACGTGTTGTGTGGCTCTATTATTGATTATTACCTCCAGCGTCCATCTCCTATTAAGAATATCTGCTTAGAAGAATTCGTATCGCATTACAAAAAAAATGGTGCACCCATATCAAAAAGAAAAAACCTGTCTGTGATACGGTTTGTCAAATACAACAAACATAATGACTATGAAAACTGTTGTAGACAAAAACTATTGTTATATGTTATGTTTGATGAAAACCAAAGAACATTAAAACATAACTTCCCTACATGGGAAGATGTGTATGTTTCCTTTGAGACTATAGTGCAAACCAATGAATCTAGATTTACTTACAATGTTAATCCAACATGGGGTGATCCAGAAAGTGCAGTTAATGAACTAGAAAACCCTGACAATCTTGATCAGACATTTACAAACCGAAAAACAACTAGAACTCCCTGCAAGTCCTATGACTTGCAAGCATATTTTCCTCATCCTCAAGCATGCAACATTGAAAAATGTATCAATCTTGGTTTTCAAGTCACAAAAAATTATTTCCTTATTGAAAATAATGAATACCACAGAATAAGATGTCTTTTCAATCGAGAACAACAAACAATTCTAAAGGACATTGGGCTTAAAAAAAACTTGAACATGCACACTCTTGTTCACTTGTTCCTTACAGGTGGAGCAGGAATAGGGAAGACATTCACATCTAAATAACTATTCCAAATGCTTATAGGAATATATGATTCAAACAATTCTTCTGATCCTATGAAACCAAAGGGCTTAATAGTTTCATATAGAGGAAAATTTGCATATAATGCAAGTGGAACAACATTCCACTCTGCATTTTTTATGTCTTTTAACAAGTCATAGCTTCTTCCACTCAGCAAGGAAATGGTATATACCTTGTCTAAGCTTTATGACGAACTGCAACTTGTCTTCATAGATTAGGAATCTTTGATTGGAATTCACTTCTTGTATTCCATTGACAATCGGCTAAGAAACATAAAACATGTGCACATGAAATACTTTGGAAACATTGAATGATATTTTGTGGGGATCTTTACCAGGCACAACCCATCCAAGATTCTTTCATATTTGAACAACCTACATTCAACATGAAAACAATAACCCATGAATTCTGGAAAGACAATATTAAATTCTTTGAATTGCATACTACAATGCACCATACAGATGAAACATTTATTGCAATTCTAAATAGAATGCGGACAAACAGCCAAACACATGATGACTTAACATATATCAATTCGAGGTGCATGCAACCTGCACCAACAGACCCAACCTTCCCTTACATGTTCTACACGAATAGGGATGTTGCAATGCATAACAGGTTCATGCTATCGCTCATGCCTGATGATGATATCATCATCAATTCAATTGAACTCGAAGAAGACAATCATGTAAATGTGCCACGTCATGAACATGCAACCACTTTACCTTTGGAACTTGTCTTTAAAGTAGACATGCTTGTTGAAATATATTCCTGCAACTATGATTCATAGGATGGCTTGGTCAATGGTGCAGATGGAATACTCAAAGGCTATACCAAATTAGAAAAACTTGATGTCCTCTGGATTAAGTTCGATGAACCACATATAGGCCACCGACAAGCGAAAAAGTTGTCTTATCTATATAATTAAAACACTTCAAGCAATTGGACACCTATATTGTGAATAGAAAAACCAGTATCGACATCAGCAAAGACAAGTCGACTAAAGATTCGAAAACAGTTTCCAATTAAACTTGCATGTGCATGTACAGTCCACATATCGCAAGGACTAACACTTGATAGTGTTGCATTTGAGCCTGCTATAATTTGAATGCATGGAGTTGTATACACATCATTGTCTCATGTCAGAAGTATAGACTCCTTGTATTTTCTAAGTCCTCTTACAAAAGATAACTTCAAAATCAAACATGAAGTTGATATTGAAATGCAACGCCTCGGGACTACCACAAAGTGGCATCTAGAGTATGATTACCAATCCATACAAACAAACTCATCTGTATCAATTCTCTCACTCAACACGCACAACTTATATGAACATATGGATGATATACTCAATGACTATGACACAATGCAATCTGATATTCTATTCTTATAGGAAACATACATGGAATTATGCATGCAAAGCAAAAAATTTCCAAATCACAGTTGCATATCGAGTTACATTAAACATGGGGCGATGATATTGGTAAAAACACATGTAACAATTTTAGAGCATATACATTTTGAAGAAAACAATGTTGAGATGGTGCTTGCAAAAGTATTGTTTAATGCATCGAAAATTCAAATACTTAATCTCTATGTCGCTCCCCATGCAACATTTTCTAACATACTAAATGTTCTTTCCAATGCATTGGAGCATTTTCATCTGAATGAAACCATTGTCATTGTAGGAGACTTCAATATTGACATGTTACAAAATAATGCTAGAACAAAAGAATTGGAAAAGTACATGTGCAAATACAGTTTTCACTTTCTTTTGAACAACACAAGGAATGTACAAAACACACTTATTGACCATGTATGGTCGAATGTGCCCATTTCTCAGTACAACATCTTTATCTTAAACACATATTGGTCTGATCATGATACGATTGGTATTGCACTTGAATTATGAGAGACACATCAAACATATTGCAAAATCTTATTTCTATGTTTCGAAGCATATCTGTTTACCTTGTTGCAGAAAACCAAGTTATCCAACTTCTTAGTTTTGCTTGGTTTGTACACATACTAGTTTGATCACGATACAATTTGTATTGCACTTGGATTATGAAATATACATCAAACATATTGCAAAATCATATTTCTATGTTTCAAATCATACATGTATATCTTGTTGCAGAAAACCATGCTATCCAACTGCTTATTTTTACTTTCTTTGTAATTGATTTTGGGCACAAACTTTTTTTACACAAAAAAATTATATATACATAATCATGAATAAATGAAAAAAAACAAAAAAACAAAAAACGATATATTCTTCTAGTACTATTTGTTACTCTATTCCTTTTATTCTATTTTATCTACTCTATGTGCATATTCCTCACTTTTTTATTTACATGTGAACTTATGTTCATGTCCATTTTGTTTTGTGCTTTTTTTCATAGAAACAAAGTGGAGAACTGGACACAACAAAGAAGCCTTAACCAAAAGTTGAGAAGAATCCATGCGAAGGTGCATATTTCTACCCGTGTTCCATATCCAAATGTTTTTCATTTACTCTGTCTATATTTGTTACACTAATTTGCAGCTCTGATATTTTTTTTCTTGGATACTCCATATCTTCTTGTATGTTGACTTTTCTTTATGTCAATTCTATTTTCTGTGTTGTTGTATTCAAATAAATAAATTTGTACTAATATTGTTTTTCATGTGTTCCTATTTAGCAACTTGCTTTGATGTCCATTGTATTCTCTTTGTTGCTAGCTTGAAACAAGAACAAAGTCATTGGGCACAAGGATGGATTGCAATGTGCCACATCAAATACAGTGCGTATGCCCGAGACTTCATTGGTATGGTTGCAAAAAAACTCTGATCTTCATACATTCTCCAATTTGTCCATCTATATGTTTTTCCCATAGTTTATGTGTTTCTATGGCTTGATAATTATCACACTATGTGTTGATCTGTGACCCATAGAGTTCTTTGTTTCCTTTATTTTTTCTCTTATATACTTATATGTTCTCCCTTATCTTCTTCCTCTCTATTATTTGTTTCTGGTTCTATACTTAGTCCCATGTCCATCCTCGGGGGTTCCCAGGATGGTGGAGTGACAAATTCCATATCCATCTATATCTTTACATCACGATTTCAATCGAACATCGTTCATTTTCATACTTGGAAAGTTTTATGCTCGCAGGTTCATGTGTAAGTGTCATCGAAATCTCATGCCCCATGTTCACTGTATACATCTCACACCCGAAACTTCGGCTATCTATATCTCAACCCCTGACTAGAACCCCTAGGCCTCAATCTACCTACGATGACTTCATCTGAATGCTTGCATATAAATGTGCCAAATCATATATTTTGTCTATTTCTTGTTGAGATAGATATAAACATCTCTTTTATCTTGGACCAGGGTTTGTTGTGCTTTAGCTATATTCCATGGCTGAAAATATTTTTCCAATGGTTGATGTGTTTCTATAGCTTGATAATTATCAGACTTAGGTTTTCTTGTGTCATGAATACAGTACTTTTCTCCCTTTATCTTTCCTATTCTATCCTTACGTGTTCTTCCCTTTTCTTCTTTCCCTGTATTATTTGTTTCTAGTTCTATGCTTAGTCTCATATTTATGCTCGCGGGTTCCCGGGTGGCAGAGTGATAAATTATACATCTGTCTATATCTCCACATCACGTGTCTAACCGACCTCAGTCCGTTTCCACACTTAGCAAATTTTATGGTTGTGGGTTTCCCCGAAGACATTATTGAATTTCCATGCCCCATGTTCGGATATACATCTTGTACACAAAACTTGGGTTATTTATAGTTTGACCCCAGGCTCCTCGAACTCGCAAGCCTCATTGTGCCTACTATAATTCACTATCTGATCGGCCCACCCTTCCATACTTAAGATCAAGTGTTGTTTTGTGACACATAAATTTTTTTATTCCCTTTTGTTTTCTCTTCTATACTTTCCTCTTTTTCCCTTTTCTTCCTCCCCTCTATTATTCGTTTTTTCTTCTATACATAGTATATTCGCATGTCTATGCTCATGGGTTCCCTGTGTTACAGACTCGGAAATTCAATATCCATCTATATCTTCACATCACGAGTACGACCGACTGTTGTTCGTTTCAATACTTGGGCAATTTTATGTCAGTCGGTTCTCAGCTAGGCCCTATGAAACTCCCATGCCCCGAACTCTCATGCCGCATAGTCGATCTATTTATATTGCTTGACAATTATCAAACAAAGTGTTCGTCTATCGATCATAAAGTTATTGGCTTCGTTTCTTTTTTTCTCTTCTATACTTAGTCTCATTTCTATGATAGCGGGTTCCCAGGTGGCGGACTCAAAAATTCTATATCCATTTATATCTTGATATCACAAGTCCGACCAAGCGCTTTTGTTTCCTTAGCCAATTTTATGGCTACGGGTTCCCGGGTAGGCGTTATCAAACTCTCATGCATTGTGTTCAGAGTATACATATTGCATCCAAAACTTGGTTGATCTACAATTCGACCTCTATGATAGCGGGTTCCGAGGTGGTGGACTCACAAATTCTATATCCATCTATATCTTGATATCACGAGTCTGAATGGTTTCTTTTGTTTCCTTACCTAGCCAATTTTGTGGTTGTGGGTTCCCGGGTAGGCATTATCGAACTCTCATGCACCGTGTTCAGAGTATACATATTTCATCCAAAAATTGGGTGATCTACAATTTGAACTCTATGATAGCGGGTTCCCAGGTGGAGGACTCACAAATTCTATATCCATCTATATCTTGACATAAAGATTTCATCCGACCACTTTCATTTACTTACTTAGCCAATTTTATGGCTACGGATTCCCAGGTAGGCGTTATCGAACTCTCATGCACTGTGTTTGGAGTATACATATTGTATCCAAAAATTGGGTTATCTACAATTCGACCATGAACTCCCACGTTCAAAAAAGTACCAAAGCATTTTTCACTCCCCTCCATCCCCACCACCACCTTCGTCCCTTCCTAATGCACATTAAATATGATTTAACTAGTGACATCTCAACACAGATGTTCCAAAAGATTGGCATTAATACGCGGAAATCTCGAGGACATCTCCCATTAAAATGCATTAATGGGAGAATATTATGGAATTTGATTAGTTTCTTATTTTAGTTGTTTTACGACATCATCATAGCAAGAATGCAATATTAGTTTGGAAAAATGGTTATTTACTTGAGACTTTTTGAAAGAATTGTACCCCAACTTTCCATACTTAGTGGATTGTTCAGCTTATGTTCTCACACATCCGCGGGTTGTCATGCTTCTAGGTACAAAAACTTTTCGGAGCAATTTTCACTGTCATCCATCCTTGCCAACTTCATGTGCTTCCCAATGCACATTAATTATACCTTTATTAGTCACGAATCACCAGACATATCGAAAAGATTGGCATTAAAAGGAAAAAAGGTCGAGGACATATCCCATTAAAACACATTGAACCAAGATTTATCGGAGACTATATTATGATGTTACACTGTCCATTTTAAATAATATGATGAGCAAAGGAACGTTCTCATAAACTTATGGCTACATCTAGACAACATTTCTGTGGAGATAGACTTAATATTTTCGGGCACGAGGACCATAGTTTTCACTGCTCCATAGCTTATGACTACTACTACTCATCCCCTTCTGCCCAAAAGAAATTTATCTTGACATATGGAATTGTAGTGACAACTTCTATCCCCGAATTTTTTTACTTTAAGGAGCTGGTCGCATGCTGCATCGATAACTATATTATGAACCAGTGAATTATACAATTGGAAAACCATTCCCAAGTCTCCCTATACCCTCAAGTATTTCGAAAGATGTTACCACTTCCCGACCAAAAGACTACTTTCAAGGGTGAGAATTGTAGACAGTTCTTAAAGAAGCATGGTAATGAATTGGACCTCTTGTTCAAGTTCTTACAGAACCTAGTGCGCGCTCCCTAACATAGCCATAATACAGGTTAGTGCATTTAAAAACCTTTTTCGGCAAATTGCATGTCTTTTCACAAGGATAATGAGAGAATAAAGTGCATCCAAAATCTCTCAGATGATTCTGTATATTTTATATTTTACAGTGAAGGAGGAAGCCATCTTCCATTACAGCAAGTTGATTTCCATTGAAATTTCTTCCCAGTTATTGCAATATAGAAGGCAGAAGAAATTCTTTATGTCATCTTATCTAATTTTCTCCATGGAGAATTGCTACCCATTCCTTGGTCTATTTATGTGTAATAAGTTGAACTATAAATTTTACCCATGCCACATATCTGGTACAATCGTTTTTACTGGAATAACAAGGTAATACATCTACTGGATGCATTTTTCCCATGAAAAAAGAAAAATTCAATTCATCTCCCTGCCTTAGAAAGTCGTGCATTTCATGGTCAGGAAGAACTTCAACGATTATTTCATTGACACCATCCTAAATGATCTTGGTACCAATACCAATGACTCACCCAAACACAACACAATGCTAGCACCAATGAAGTTTGGGACCCCAAATTGATATTCAACTCATTGTTTTTAACCAAGAAAGCATTTGATGATCAAGTTCATATCTATAAAAAACTGTCATTTGAAAATTTATATGGAATTCTTGAATATGGTGAAGATGATGTGAAAACCTGGCTAGTTAGTTATGCGATTAAAAACCAACATATTCAAGAAGCATTGCACAACCTATCTATTGATCTAAGGGACTTCGAAAGTGAATTGTTCGATATAAAAATCCACCATGAAATCAACGTAGCGCTCATCAGGAGCTACATCGAAGAATGGTTCAAAAAGGTTGTCCAACAGATAACCAATGAAGCTCAAAGCTGAGGAAATCCATAAAAGGACATCAGCAAGAAAATGACAAGGCATGGGACACCATCATAGTAATTTCATATTGATCACATTCTTTTGTTTCCATCCACTTACTCTAAAAAAGTTTTAACCAAGGACTGACAATTTTCTTTTTCTTCTTGCCAGGTCTTGTTGTTTCCATCGCCGACTTTCTTCTTTCTACAAACTTCATTCTTGTACATATCTTTTTTGTAATTTGCGATAGTCTCAATTCCAGTCATTATGTCACACACATTTTTATTTTTCATAATATGTAATGAAGTATACATTTTTTTGCAAATTCGAAGACAACTATTTTTTGGGAAGTATTCTCAATTGTATTTTGTGACCCAATTTATCTGAATATAAATATTTGAGGTTGTTCTATGGTCATTTTCAATGTTTGGTTTTGTTATTTGAAATATTTTTTTCTTCTTAAAATTAACTCATTTCGTTGTACATGTCCTTGTTTTGTATTGTGCATATATTACAACTTCTTATATTTCAGAATATTCTTGGATATACAAAATGAAAAGTCATATATTTTTTTCTCTATTGCTTTTGGATTTGAGAAAAAAATTGTGAGCCCATAACACCATTCAAACTCGAACATGGTTTACATTTGGATCACAAATAATATATTAAGATACATTAATATGAATGCCTTTTAAATATATATAAACAAAATCCCTTTAAACTTGGACCTGACTTTCTCATCATCCTGGATTGCCCGCGGGTTGATCGGTCCCCGTGTTCACGCAAGTTAATATGTAAAATTCATGAAACAATGTATCAAGTGCACAATCACCACCACAAGTTGCAATAAAAACTAATCTTCAACAAAGCATTTGCTCACAACCTTTTTAATGGTAAAAGCACAATAGAAAACAATTAAGTGGATAAAATATTGGACTAGAAAATTATGGTTTTTCAATGGTTTTTTAAAAGTATATGCAATAAGTATACAACTCCAAAAACATACAGAAAATATCTTCTCGGAAAATGGAATATCTATTACAGATTTGAATATACTAGTCCTTATTTTCCTCTTCTATACTTAACCAAATTCTTGTTTCTCTTTTCCCTCTACTTTCTACTTGTTACTTGGTTGTTTTACCGAAAATCTCTAGTTGTGTGGGTTGGTGGACTCATGGCTTCACATTTTCACTCCTTCTTTTATATCACGACTCTGACCGCCTGCTTCCCCATTCCATACCTAGCCACATTTCCAATCACGGATTCAGGGGCACAGGCACTCTAGATTGCATTTCCATTGTTCTATTATGTCCAAAGAGCACCCAAACTTCTGCGATATACAAATTTACAAGTGGACTCTCACATCATACCCTCTTCCCCGTTAGACAATTTTCTCTCAAAAGTTTGAAGACCTACAATTTGACCATCGGGTCCTCACATCTCCTCTGACTCCAGTCGCCCGCTTCCCAATTCCATACCTAGCCACATTTCATATCGTGGATTCGGAGGAACGTGCACTCTAAATTACACTTCCCTTGTTCTATAACCTCCAAAGAGCACCCAGAATTCCGCTATATACAAATTTACAACCAAACTCTCACATCATACCCTCTGCCCCATTAGACAATTTTCTCTCAAAAGTTTCAAGACCTACAATTTTACGGTTGGGTCCTCACGTCTCCTGTGGAACTATTGTCACCCCACTTTCAAGTCCGTTCGTCCACTTTTGATACTTCACCATTTTTCTAAATCTCTTTCGCCATTTGACTGAATGCTTCCCATTCCATACCTAGCAACTTTTCAGATCACGAATTTCCAAACACGCGTGCTCTACATTGCACTTTCATTGTTTAGTGACCTGCAAACAGCACCAGGACTTCCGCGATACATAAATGACCTAGAATTTCACCTTTGGGTCCTTACATCTCTTGGGAAACTATTTTGACCAAATTTTCAACCCATTCGCCAGCTTTCCATACTTAGCCGTTTCTTGGAATCTCTTTCGTGCTTCCAGTTCCTAGTCATTGTTTCTTGTTCACACCACATTCACACTTCTTTCCAACTATGAAATAACTAAGCTTTAATCCTAACAACTCACCATGCCTCTAGGCGACAGTCATAGTAACTGTTCGTAGACAATTTCTCTAGAAACATGCAAAAGATATCCTACCAGGTAACAAGATATCTTTTACAAATATCAATATACTAGGTATAATTTGAAAATGGTTTCACTATTGCATACTCAGTGAATTTTTTCACTTGCAGGTTCCCGAACAAGAGGACTATTGTTCCAATATTCCTTGACCTACAAACAACACCCTGGCTTCTGCGATGTACAAATTCACTTCCAAACTCCCAAAACATTGTCTCTTCCATGTTAGACATTTTGCACTCAAAAATTGTGATACATACAATTTGACCATCGGGGCCTCATGTCTCCTTCGGAACTCCTTTCACCCTATTTTGAAGACTGTCTAATAGCTTTCCACACTGCCATTTCTTAGAATCTCTTTCGTGAATTGTCGAGTTGGCGAGTTCAGACAATTTCCAATTCCTAGTCATTTTTTCGAGTGCCTGCTACATTCACACTTCTTTCCAAGTATATGCAATAAGTTTACAACTTCTCCAGAAACATGCAGAAAAGATCTTGCCAGGAAATGGAATATCTATTACAGATTTGAATATATTATCTGTTCTTTTCCCTCTTCTATACTTGAACCAAATTCTCTTTTCTCTTTTCACACATGGCTTCACATTTTCACTCGTTCTTTTATATCATGACTCGGACCTACCTCTTACCCATTTCATACCTAGCCACATTTCCAATTGTGGATTCCTGTGCAGGCAGGTTCTAGGGTGCACTTTCATTGTTCCGTCACCTCCAAAGAGCACCCATACTTTCGTGATATACAAATTTACAACCAGACTATCACATCATACCCTCTTCCCTGTTACACAATTTGCACTCAGAAGTTTCGAGAGCCATAGTTTGACCGTCGGGTCCTCCCATTTTCTGTGCAGCAATTGTCGCCCCATTTCTGAAGCCCCTCCATCTTATTTCCATACTTCTCCATTTGTATGAATCTCTTCCATGGATCGTCGAGTTGGTGGGTTCATGAAATATCCAATTCCTAATCATTGTTTCCTATGCCTGCAACCTTCGCACTTCTTTCCAACCAAGTCCGACCGATCGTTTCCCTATTCCATACTTGGCCACTTTTTCCATTGCCAGTTCCTGGACACATGGACTAAATATTTCCCTTCCATTATTCCACGACATGCAAACAACAACCGCGATTCTACAATTATACAAATCGGCTGTTGGGCCGCCCCACCACTCTTCCCTTTTATGCATTTTGCAGTCAAAAATTTTGATACATACAATTTGAACATCGACCTTAACCTCTAGTAACAATCCCCCTTAACACTATTTTGAAGCTCATCTGACCAATTTTCATACTTCCTCATTCCTTCCTTTCACTCTTCCCTTTTACGCATTTCATAGTTAAAATGTTTGAAACATACAATTTGACCGTTGGCCCTCACCTCTACTGAGAATTCCCTGTATTTTGAAAACTGTGCGACCTCTTTTCATATTTTTCCATTCCTTATTTGCACTTATTTATTATAAAAGAGTCTTATTTCTAATAAAAAAATTAAATTAAGTCGTTAGGTCTTGCCTTTCAGAAGGCAACCAAGATTTGTAGAGATCTCCCATTAATACGCATTAAACCAAGATTTCTGGAAGGTTATATTATCGTTTCTGAGTGTTGATTTCAAACACCATGGAATGTCATTCGCGAGACCTTGGGTTGGCCCATTCACAAAATCTTCAAACACTAATTCCGAAAATGATCCTAACCGACCATTTCCCTATTCCATACTTAGCCACTTTCCCGTAATTTTGCAAATATACAAACCATCCACTGAACTACACCATCATGCCCTCTTTCATTTTACACGTTTTGCAGTTAAAACTTTTGGCTCATGCAATTTCACCATTGGACACTCACATTTCCTCATTATCTTCTGTAAACTTATTTTGAAGCCCATACAACTGCTTTTCATACTTGGCCATTCCTTGCTTTCTCTTCCCCATCTCTGTCACCTTCGTACATGTTTATAATAAAAAAAAAATTATATATATGTGTGTGTGTGTGTGTGTGTGTGTTGTTTCTAAATATGAAATTATTAATCTTTAATTCTAACATCTCTTCATGCAGCAACCGTGTAAATTGTCATTGATGGGAAAAATTCTTGAGAAGATTTTCCATTAATACGCATTAAACCAAGATTTGCGGAGGGTTTTGTTATTCCTTCCGAGTGCTAATTTCAAATACCATGGATCGTCATTCACACGTGCTCAGCTTGGCTCATTCACGAAATCTCCAATCCTTAATTGTTCTTCATCGTAACCGCCACCTTCGCACTTCTAAGTATGCAATAATTAAGCTTTACTTCTAACAACTCATCATCCAACACGCATAGAGATTTCCATTAATGAGTGAAGAGATCGAGGATATTTTCCATGCACATGCATTGAACCAACATTTCCGGGGGGTTATATTATCCCATCCATTTGTTCATTTCAAGCATCGTCTGGAGAAAACGGACGTTCTCGTAAACTAATGGCACCAGCTCGACAGCGGTTCTATGAAGATATAGTGAACATATTTGGGCCTGAGGACCAGAACTACCATAGTAACAAAGCATCACTCCAACTGCCTACCATAGTACCAAAGAAACCAAAAGTTCTTCGAACGGAGAAGGTTCATTCTAAAACTTATAGTTCTCACAAGCTTCTCCTGGAGAAGAAAAGAAAAAGAATTGTAGGGGAGGCGAAAGAACTGGAATTGAAAGTCAGAACATGCAATTTGACACCAATCTGGATAGCATATTCTGCAACCTTGATGAGACGGAAGATGTGATTCAACATAGCGGGCCAATGGACATAGTTGGTGCCGAAATTTTTTACGAAGATGAATCCTTTGTATTCCAAAAGTGTTGTTTTTGAAAGTGAATCTAAAAAATTAATTATTGAAAAGAGAGATGTAAAGAATAAGAAACGAAAATATCAATCAGAATTTGACCTTGCAACCATGCAGTCGTGCCAAATCTCTGGACTTCACAGAGCAATCGGAGATGCTCTTGATGATTCCATTGGATTAATTGAGGCCAAAAATGCCAGACTAAAGGACTAGATCAAGGAATTACAGGAAGATTTGATTACTATGTCATTGCTTGCCAGTCCCTTGGAAATATCCATGCCTGCCACCCCTACGGAAAAGTTAAAAAGATCCTCCAGCTTCCTCGCATTGTGTAGAGGATATGTGGAGAAATATATCAAGAAAAGAATGGAATTGGTTACTGAGGCCTGGGAAATATCACAAGCCATGGATTCCCTAGGAACAAGGGAAAATAACTTGCTCGAACTTCTGCAGACGGATTTAAAAAATGAATAAACTTTATGTTTTCACACGATCATCTCTTTTTTCTTTCATGTCAACAACATGGTAGACACAATAAGAAGACAACATGATCTCCCCTCCAAAAGTCGGATCCCTCAATTAGAAGCATGTTGGAAAGAGAAGGTGAAGAACTTATATCTCATTGTCCAATCATGTGAGCAGGAAATATCAACAAAAGAAACATTATTCACAAAGATGACCAAAATAAACTTAGTTGGAAGGACCAACAAGTTCTAGGATCGTCAACTCGTTGACATTAGCCAAGAAATCTTTCGATAAACAAGTTGATAATTTTAAGGCGTTATCTTTAGAACAAATTTACAGAATTCTTGAATATAGTGAAGATGACATGGACAACTGGCTAGTTGGCTATTCGGTACAAAATGGAGACATTCATCAGGCTCTCCGTAATCTTTCTATGGATCTAAGAAAATTAGAAATGAAAATTTTCAGCATAAAAATTCGAAATGAGATCAATGTCGCCCCCTTGAGAACCCACATTGAAGAATTCGTCGAAACGGAGTTGAAACGGGTCGTCGACGAAAGGCAACAGGAAAAGGCATCAGCAAGAAAATAGAAAAAATTCTCATATGTACCATAGTTGTAAGTCTATACTGATGACATCCTGCTTTGTTTATCAATCCAGTTATTCCACCTTTTTTGAATAGAAATCTCTAGCGAAAGACTGATACCTTCTCATTTCTTCTTTTCAGGTATTACACCCTACCATCGCCCACTTCTTATTTTCACAGTCCTATTTCTTGTACATATTCCTCTTATGGTCAAAAAAAAATGTCAAAAAAAAATGTGTTTATTTAATTTGATTTTTTTTTCCCATGCATATCTTTTTGTGCTGCTATGCATATAGATTTTACTTAACTCTAACCATCTCAAAATATACACTGAACAGATAAAACATTGAAGAGATAAAACTGAAAGAACGGACATATCTTGCATGGTTACCACCTGTCCTTCATGCTTCTTGCCACATCTGCGTTGCAATTTTCATCTGCCCCCGCTACTTTTACCCCATCCATCTGGATTTATTCCCAATTCAACCCGGCAGGGACTACGCCATGCAGCACTTGTTATAAAGGCATTTTAAGCTTCATCTGAGAAAAAAAAGGAAATTTAGGCGAAGCTCATAGAAAAACATGGGAGAAACTTCTCTGAAAACCATCAGAGGTTTTGAGGGAAACTGCTCCGTTGTTCATCGACTATCTTGATAGGAACTTTGGAGTTCTTAATGAAAATTCCACCGAAGTCATAGGCGATCTTGAGGGGAAATTCACGGTTGATCGTCAAAGTCACGGTTGATCGTCAAAGTTGATCGATGTACATCGTAGCACTTAAGACCAATACCTCCGATGAGATTGGCGACCATAGGGGAAAGTCTGTCGATGAGACCAGCGGAGGAAATGAAAGAAACTGCCAATTGTCTTGAGAGGCCATAAATTGAGAATAAGATATGGTTGCAAATGATGGATGTGCCATGCTCCGTTATATTAATAAATCAACAATCGGCATTAGTATCCTGCTCGTTTTAGAATACTGACTGGACATTTCGATGTTGCTAACCCTAATCTGAAACCAAAGCCAGTTGTACGGGTTTTTAATGACGACGAAGTTGGGCTGTAGGTCAAAGGACGAGTTGTGTCCTCTCTGCTTTTAAGGAATACTATTGTTATCAAACAACTGAGCTCAAATCCAATTTGGCAAAGAGGAGATCACCCACGAAGTTGAATTAAATTCCCACGAAAAGAAGAAAAACGCTCACGGATTTTGAGGAGAGCACCCACGAAATCTAATGAAACAACCACAGTTCACAAAAAATAAAGAGATTGTTGGAATATTCTCATAATCTGACGTTGTGCTTGATTATTCAGGAAGGCTCTTTGATAAATGTCGATATAGAAAAGGTAGCTTGGCAGCTGCCTTTACGTCTTTTAGTTGTTCTTGTATCTTCAAATGGTGTTGAATTACGCCTCCAATACTTGCTACATGGTGCTCGATTTTTTCATACTGTCGTTGATTTAACGTCCCAACATGTCAAACTTGAGTGGATATTGTTGGATGAGTTGAGATTTACGGAGTAGATTATTGATCTGGTTTTCTTCATGCTTGTGGTGCTTCCACATTCGGATTAGGATAGTTGATCCGGATTTATGAGTGGAACAAAATGAAACTTTACTTCTATTAAACAAGGAGATGTGTTGAAACTGTAATATGCGGAATGAAACAATCTTTCTCGAATGGTGGTAACTAATCTCTGAGAAGAGATATGGCAGCTACCCCCATTCACCTGAGCACATTACAATGAGTCCTCCAAGCCTTTTAGGCATCAAGAAGTAATCAGAAAACCCTAGACATCCAAAAACCTAACCCTAGGAGATGAAGGGCCAATAGTTATGTGCCTCAATGGGGTAAGTTGGTACATCAAATTCCAGGGGTCATAATTTTTTCATACGATCTTCATTTTAGGCGCATGATAGCTTGTTGGAAAGGTCTATCCAAGGAATACACATGTTGTCATCACACTTTGAATCAATCTATAGTGTGACTGTGGCGAGCCCAAAAAATTTTGTTTATGGCCTCAAAATGACCCCAGAAGTTTAGGACTCGAAAAGCTAGAAAAAAATTGCCAAGATGTGAATTGTATGTGAGCCAGTTGGAAGAGGTGACTGATAGCCACCTAGATCAATCCTCCTCCCTTAGGAAGCAATGGTCTCCATTGCATTTAGTTCCCTCATTGGATGGGAAACTTTCTGTTGAATTTGGCCCCAGGTGAGCCACTTTCCTTGGTGCAGGAGTTGCCCTCCTTTGACAACACAATAAAGTTGAAGCTTAAGTTGGAAAGTACACTTGAGTTGTGTTTTCACTATCTGATTAGTGGATGCCTAATCTATGCAGTCACAGTTGAGCTATTTTAGTGTCAATTGTTCTGCTATCTCTAAGGTGTCAAATAATGGTGGAAAGTATGGCCGAAGTAGGTCCACATTAAACACTCGATGCAAGCCAAGGAATAGGGGAATGTTGATCCCAAAAGAATTGTTACCCAAAGACTTGGTGATTGTGTAAGGTCCATAGTGGAGTGGATGAAGCTTCTGATGGGGTCCTATAAGGCGTTATTTCTACAAATGCAACCAAATTTTATCTTTCACCTGAAACTTGTGTGGCACCTGGTGTTGATCATGGGGTTTCTTGTACTTGGAATTGGACTTATGTAAAATATCCTTAACCTGTTAATGGATGTGTTGGATTAATTTAATGAACCAGGTGGTTTTGTCAGCTTTGGTTTGAGCAGGCGATGATTCTTCCTGTGTGTACGCAAGGGGTAGTGCAACATCCATGGTACCAAATGGTTGAAATCTCAACCCCACCTAAAATGGGTTGTGGTCGGTTGAGCTATGTATGGATCAATTGTAACTATGTTGAACATAGGGAAGACTCTCATCCCATGTGTGTGAATGCTTGGAATTGTACATGCACAAGATATGGATGATCATCCTATTGACGACCTCAGTTTGAACATCCATTTAGGGGTGGAAGGTAGTGGATTTGATAAGCTTGGTGTCCAGTCATGACCAAAGGCTCGACCAAAATGTGTTGAGGAACCGGTTGTCCATACCTCAGACGATGATTTGTGGTATCCCAAAATGTACCCACACTTTCGCAAAGAATAGGTTGGTAGTGGCCTCCATTGTGATGCTCTTCTTGAAGGCGACCAACATTGCCATCTTGGAAAATCAATCAAAAACCACAAAAATGCAACAATTTCCCTACTTGGTTGAAGGAAGACCCAACATTTATTCCATCAATATGGATTCCCAGGGCATGTCAGGAGTAGGAAGAGGGGTGTACATGTTTTGCTTCTTAATGATTGGTTTGGCAATGGCATAGGCCATGCAGGACCTGATATACTTGCTGACATCCTGTCGAAGTTTCAGACAATAGAAATTTGTTTGCAACACTACCATTGTATTTTCTATGCCGAAGTGTCTTGCCACTCGATTGTAGTGAGCTTGCCAAATTAGCTTCGCTCACTCGCTTGATGAGATGCAAATATGGTACAACAACTCGTCTTGAAGATGGACATCAGTTAGAGTTGTTTTTGTGCCCAGCATGTGGTAGGTAGTGGAAAAGTCAAGATATATCTCTTAGAGTTCGGGCCATCTAGAGGTCTCATGTCTGTAGGAGTGTAGCACCGTGGTTAGTTTTGCAATTGGAGGTCGAATGAGGCATTCAACAATGCAATTGGTTCCCCCTGTCGTATACTTGATGTTGAGATGGAACTGATGCAAGTATGTGGACCACTTCTTATGGCAGTCATTTTGAAATTTTCCTTGTGTCTGCATGAATTGCAAAGGCTTATGATTAGTGTGGATTATTGTATCCTCCTAGAGAATGTAATGACTCCACTGGCGGAAGCCTTGTCCAATGGAGTACATTACTTTTTCGTAAGTGGGGTACTTGCGGACGATATCTATTATGATCCAACGCCTTAAAAATGATAAGAAATCAATAAAATTCAGTCCATTTAGACGAGGAACCCTCCTTTACAATATATAAAATTCAAAACAAAACAAGAGATGAGATAAGAAGATCCTAATACTATATCTCATTGATATATATAGGAGACAAAGGGTTACAATTATAATGAAAGGGTGAAAAGAAGGGTTCTAGCCAACAAACTAGAAATGTAATAATTCAATATTTAGGGAATAATAAGGATTTTTATACATATCATGGGGATTTGTCTAGGTCTTAACATTCCCTTCCCCTTCAAAAAATTGTTTGTAACATACCCGAGCCCTGAGTGACTTTCCTAGGGATGGGGCATCAAAGTTTCGTTCTCCTTAAGTGATTGAATCCTGCATTCGGGGTTTCTACCACACTCTACTCATCCAGAGTTTTCTAACCATGGTCTCCATGCTCAAACCCGAGCTCAAAACCGACAAATATAACTTTTCGATGTTCTTCAGGCGTTCATTGGTTGAGGGCCACGTGGCGCCCATGTGGATCCACCTCACATGTGTTATTTCCAAGTTCTTTCCTCCACGGATGGAAGACCATCCACCGCCCGATCCCATGGCTGGACTTATTCCCTTTCTCTTATATCAACTGTGAATGAATTCAGTGCTTCGACACTTGGGCACTTCATGCCTCTTTTCTATCTTCGTACGAGACCACCCGGAGTTCTGAACTTCCCAAATCCTTTGAGCCCACCACGTGGCTCTAACCTTCAGACCATTTGGTCTCTCTACTATGCTAGATCCTAGACCCTCCGGATTCCCGAAGTCCCAGACTCCTGAAGTCTGGGTCACTTCACCAACCACATTGGCTAGGCGGACACATATCAAGAATTGACGCGTAGGAGGGGTCAGGGTGACACGTGTTGCGTTCCCATGGGCCAATAGGGCATGTGATACACACAAGTCTAGGTCACACATGGTACATCAAACTGGGTGGCATCACTGCACCTTGTCACCCCGGATTGATAGGCTTCTACATTCCTCAAATATCATGGTCGAGATCTAGTCACATAGACCTATAGATATATGGCTTTGGTTATGTCAGGGATTTGGCCTTTGGGAATGATTCTATGCAAACCCCTCTTACCTCTCGAAGTATCCAATCTCCTAATTAAAGGAGCTAGCGTCACGTGTCCCCGAATATATCGACGAATAGGAGAGGATCCGAAGGATCCCACGATCTATGGTCCTAGTTCCTTCGCGGCTCCGGCCTTGGGGGTTTTGGATCTCGGTTTAGTTGGCGAAATAGGTTCACCTGACCTCCTGGGGAACCACCTATCATCGATCAATATTATGGGAAACCGAGTCTCCCAGTTACCTTGGGCTCATATAAGGCTGGTAAGGTTGATCATACTCCGAAGTCCTGGAATTTCGAAGCTCTGAAGCCAAGGGGGAATAACTTCCTTAGGATTAGCCCAAGGTTCCTGGGTATTGGTCATATGGGTCCTTTCAAATGGATCTCGTCTGCTCACCTTCTAAACAAAGGGACCTCCCCATTTAAGGCTTCCACTTTCGCTATCCTTTCTGAGATTTTACCATGAAATGGTTAAGGACTTGGGTCTAGAATTATGGTCGCGCCACAAGGGTCTGGAAGAGGCATCCTCTTCAAACGGACAGGTTCAAGTCAACATGATATATCGTCTTGGCTGTCATACAATTTTATCCCCCAGGGAGCCTCCAGAGCTAATCTAGGCATACAGGTTATCAATCAGAAGTGTAAGTTCAAAAAGAGGTGAAGGAATACACATATCATAACCATTCCACATAGAAGTCATTTAGAAATGCACATATGTATAAATCCAATCATTCTTTCATTATTCCATTTTAATACATAAAACAGGGAAAATACTTATCAGAACCAGATAACGTGAAGCGACTACTGAAATGGGTGCTCAGTCACTCCAAACGGATTTACCACTAACCACCCCCGAGCTAGACCACGATGCTCTGCAACAGAATCATTTCTTTCAGCTCAACAACAGTAGGAACGGAGGTTACTCTCCTCCTCCCGCAGGATCTTGTTAATGGTTTACACTATACTAAGCGAGAACCGACCTCCTTTATCATATTGTATCATAACCTTCTCAGCCATTTCCTATGACCATAACACTTATTTCCCAGTTATTCCATGAACCCGAGAGCTTCACCTCTCGCCTCTGCACTCTTCATAGGTCTCTCCCTTCCCACCACACCTTCCTTTCTTACCTCTTTTAGCAAGGTTGTGTGTGGCTTGAATTCCCAACCCATGGTTCAGTCTGGAAGCCTTACAGATGGATGCTCTACCCCATCCCCTCATTAACTCTTGAGGAGGTCTTCCAGCTACCAGCCTGACTGTAATTCATTTATGGGTCAAAGGATTGTTCTTGTCCTAAGAAATTAAATCTAGTAAGGTATTGGTTTGGTGAAGGTTAACGCAACCATTCCTGGTCCCCTTCACCACCTATTTTTATAGCATTCATGGTCTTTCTTAGTACACCCCCCTTCCATCATTCATGCAACACTTATCCATGTTTCTAGTAAATAACAGAATTTACGTTCATTGACCTTTTATACAAAGGTCTATCAAATAAAACATTTACACATATTAAGTTTTCCATATTCTCTTGGCCATTATATTTATATTTACAAACTAGGGGAAACATGGTGTTACAATTCCCTCCCCCTTAAAGGAATATTGTCCTCGATGTTCTATATATCAACATGATCTGTATATACAAAAGTTAACAAAAATGGATATGTTTGTCTCATGGCATCCTCCATTTCCCACGTAACCTCATCTGGGCCAAATTGTTTCCACTGCACCTTGACCTATGCAATGGTTTAGTTTCTGAGTGGGGTTTCCTTCTTGTCTAGTATTCATTGAGGTTATAGCAGGAATTCTCCCTCTTGTTCCACCTAGATCACAGACCAATTGATTATATAATTAAAATCATGTACATATTTCTTCAATAATGAAGCATGGAAAACATTATGTGCCTTTACTATGGGAGGGAGTGCTAGCCTATAGGCTACAGGTCCCACTCTATCTAAGACTTCAAAGGGTCCAAAATACCAAGGTGTCAGCTTGGCACAAGCTCCCATTCTCAGGGAAATCTTCCTGGTCCTAACTCTGATATAGACATGGTCTCCTATCTTGAATTCTCTGGGAGTTCTCTTTCTGTTAGCATAAATTTTCTGTCTATCATGAGAAATTTTCAGGTTTTTCTTTATCCGGATCACTTGTTGTTCCATTTCTTTCAGCATATTGGGTTTGATTTTAATTCTATCCATTGTATTACTCCAGTTGATTGGAGTCTTGCATGGTCTACCATAGAGGGATTCAAAAGGGATCTTATTCAGTGACTCTTGATAATCGTTGTTGTAGGCAAATTCAACAAGTGGTAGGTAGTATTCCCACTTCTTAGGCTGATGCATTACATGCATCCTTAATATGTCTTATAATATATGGTTTACTCTTTCTATCTTTCCATCTGTTTGAGGGTGATAGGTTATGCTAAACAACAACTTAGTCTCAAAACCACCCATCAAGGATTTCCAAAAGATTGAAGTGAATTTTGTATCTCTGTCAGATACAATACCTTAGGCATGCCATATATTCTGAGTATCTCCTTCATGAATATGTTGGCAATATCTATTGCCTTGCAAGTTGATTTGACATGAATGAAATGAGTGGACTTGCTTAATTTTTCCACTGCTACCATGATGGCATCATTTTCCTTGACAGTCGTTTCACAGGTGCTCATTGCTACCAAGTGAATCATTTTCATACTTCTGCTAAGGGCATCGACCACCCTATTTTTCTTTCCTTTGATGTGTTTGATTTTGAAATCAAACTCACTAAGGAGAGCCATCCACATAGCTTGTCTATAATTGATTTTCAATTGATCAAACAAGTGCCTCAATCCACAATGATCTGTCATAAGTATAAATCTCCTACCCAGGAGGTAATGCCTCCACATTTTTCAAGCATGCACTATGGAAACCAACTCTAGATCATGGGTCACATAATTGATTTCATGCTCATTCAATTTTCTGGATTTGTAGAAAACTACATGTCCTTCTTTCATAAGGACTCCTCTGATTCCTTCCTTCTAGGCATCGATGCATACAAGGAAGTCAGTATCAGGGTTTTCAATATTCAGCACGGATGCATGGGTCAAAAGGTATTTCAGTTCCTAAAATCTTTCTTCACATTCTGATGTCCAAGTGAATTTAACCCTCTTTTCTCTGAAGGGTAGTGATTGGGAAACCAATCTTGGAAAATCCTTTTATAAACCTTCTATAATATCCTACTAAGCCCATAAAGGATACGATATCGGATACATCATTTGGGGTAGGCCATTCCATAATAGACTTGATCTTGGTAGGGTCTACTGCCAATCCTTCTTTAGAAATAACATGGCCTAAGTAATAGACTTTCTTTTGGAAAACATCACACTTTCTAAACTTAGCATAGAGATGATGCTCTCTTAGTACTTGAAGTACAATTATAATATGTTCTTCATGATCCTCTCTATTCTTGGAGTAGATTAGGATATCATCAATGAAAACCAATACAAATTTGTCTAGGAATTTTTTGAGTGCATTATTCATTAGACACATAAAAGTGGCAGGGGCATTGGTTAATCCAAATGGCACCATCACAAATTCATAGTGACCATACCTTGTTCCGAAGGATTTTTTTGGATGTCTTCATCCTTGATTCGAACTTGACAGTATCCAGACCTTAAGTCAATCTTTGAGAAAATGGAAGCACCCCCTAATTGGTTGAACAAGTCATCGATTCTTGGCAAGGGGTACTTGTTCTTTATGGTTGTCTTATTGAGTTGTCTATAATCTATGCACAGTCAGAGTGTGCCATATTTCTTCTTTACAAACAAGACTAGTGCTCCCCATGGAGACACACTGGATTAGATGTAGAATTTATCCATCATTTCCTTTACTATTACCTTGAGCTGAACTAGATCGATTGTACTCATCCTATAGGGTGTCCTATACATTGGCACTCCTCCTGGTGGAAGCTCTATGGAGAATTCATTGTCTCTTCTCAAAGGTAGACCCGATACCTCTTCTAGAAACACATCTCTATATTCTCTTAATATGGGGTTGTCCTCTAGGTTTGGTCTATCATCCTCAACATATTCCAACACCTGTATTACATATAGAGGAAATCCCTTTTTGCAATATTTTTTCATTTGAAGGGATGATATTCATCTCACTAGGAGAGGATTTTGAATTCCTTGGAGGGTTATCTTTCTCCCTTCTTCATTTACACATTCCAAGGTCTTATGGTAATAGTCCAAATTATTTTTATATGTATCTAACCAGTCCATACCAATAACCAGGTCATAAGATCTTAGGGGAAGTATGTTAAGGGTAGCTTGGGTGGGAAATCCATCCATAATGAATTGACAAGATGGTATGACCTCTGCTACTTTTATTTTGGTGCCAATGGCTAGTTGTACTAACCATGGCTTAACATGCCTAACTGGTTGCAGTTTACACTTATCAATAGTCTAAGGGGCCACATAGCTCAATTTAGAACCAGGGTCAATTAAAATAGAAATTAGATGGTTGGCAATCATACCTTCCATCTCCACCACTTAAGCTCGGTGGTCGGCTTGTTTATTATCCACAACTACATAAGTACGTGTCATACTCCTAGCCACATCATTGACGGTGATAGATTCTTGGATGTTGTAAACTCTCCTACTGTTCTGTTGTCTGTGTGGATAGTCCCTCAGTAGATGTTCTTCTTTACAACCCCAACATTTGAAGGGTTCCTTCTTTGGGTTATCCGTCTTTTCTCCAGTTGCTCCAAAAGTTTTATTTCCACTTTGGGAGGGGAAATTTTGTTGATATACACTTATAGAAGAAAGGATTATCTTAAAGTCCTTCCTATAGTTCTTAAATCTTGAGGTTTTGGACCCTTTCTTATTGAATCTCGAACCGCTCTTCTTGTTCCAATACTTGCGAGGTTTTGTCTGACTCCCGAACTGTTCATAACAGTACCTTGACTTTCGGATAGATTCTTCTAAGGTCTTTGGCTCGTCAAACTCAATCTTGTTCTAGTAGGTCTAAGGTAATCCACTGATAAATCGTTTCACTTTTACCTTTTCATATTTTATGTAGGGTACATACCTCAACAACTCAAGGAATTTATTGATATATTCCTCTATGTTGAGTTGTCCCAACTTGAGTTCATAGAGCTCCTTAGTCTTCTCATCAAAATATTTTTCTGACAGATACTTCTTCTTGAAGTGTTTCTCAAACTGTTTCCATGATAAGTCCTCTTCATGGATTCCTTTCACATTCTTAAGGTCTTCCCACCAAATGGAATTTTTTCCATTCAGGTGGAATATGGCTATTTGAGCCTTCAAGTTTTCAGAGTAATCATGGACTCTGAAGTACTTCCTTAAACTATGAAACCAATCTTATGCCTCTTCCCCTTTCTTAATATCACCATCGAAAGAGGGTAGTTTGGATTTCTTGAATTCTTTAGGGTCATGAATTTTGGAATGCTTTTGCTTCTTTCCTTTCCTTTGAGAATGTGATCTAGTTTTGCTACTAGAAGATCCCTCTGATTTGTCAGTTTCCTTCTCAGAGGATTCTCCTGATGAGTGTCTCCTGTCTCAAGGTTGGGCCTTCCTCGAGGTACTCCTCCTAGTGTGGCCAATTATGGGACCACATTTTTGTATCTCAGGTGGACTTCAACTTCACTTCATATGTCATTGGTCCACATGATTGGTTGCAGGTCCATGTTGCAATTGTATTTGTATGTCGGATAATATCTACAACAAAACTGCATTAATTTCCATTTTCTTCTCTTTCTACTTTATCAATATCTCGCTATCGGACTTGCAATTATGTTATTCAGCCATGAGTATCCTTACAATTTCATCCAGATCCGGAGGGGTTTCCACTGCCCTCCTTTCGTGAGACTCTTCGTCTCTATTGTGGGAGCCATCCCTCACATCATGGTGCATCGCCATCCTTTATTCTTGTAGTTTCCCACGATTCACTAACTTCTTGAGTGCTGACAAAACAATGACTATTAGCCAACAATCTATTAGTTTACGAATAAGAAACAGTTCACATTTCTTAAATACACACACACAGAGGAAGGTTTCATCCTTTTCTTCCATAAAAGTTTAACCAGACTTTTTAGGAAAGAGGTAAGGTAGGGTGTTACCCTTAAATTTCTTTAAATATGATTTTTACACAATTCGTCCATGAACCCAAGCAAGCCAAGTGTTGTAACCATGCTCTGATACCAATTTGTAACACACTCGAGCCCTGAGTGACTTTCCTAGGGATGGGGCATCAAAGTTTCATTCTCCTTAAGTGATCAAATCCTTCATTTGTGGTTTCTACCACACTCTAATCATCCATAGTTTTCTAACCATGATCTCCATGCTCAAACTTGAGCTCAGAACTGATGGATATACCATTTTGATGTTCTTCGGGCGTTCATTGGTTGAGGTCCATGTGGCGCCCACATGGATCAACCTCACACATGTTATTATCAGGTTCCTTCCTCCATCGATTGAATACCATCTATGGCTCGATCCTATGGATGGACTTGTTCCCTTTCTCCTATATCAATTGTGGAGGAATTCGATGCTTCAACACTCCAACGCTTCACGCCTCTTTACTATCTTCGCATGAGACCACCTAGAGTTCCAAACTTTCGAAATCCCGTGAGCTCACCACATAGCTCTGGCCTTCAGACCATTTTGTCTCTCTACTATGCTACATCCTCGACCCTCTTGAGTCCCGAAGTCCCAGACTCCCAAAGTCCCAGTCACTTCACCAACCACGTTGGCTAGGCGGACACATATCAGGAACTGACACGTAGGAGGGGTCAGGGTGACACGTGTTGTGTTCACATGGGCCTATAGGGTATGTCCTACACACAAATCTAGGTGACATGTGGTACGTCAAACTGGGATCCATGTCACCCTGGGTGGCATCACTGCACCTCGTCACCCCAGACTTACAGGCATCTACATTCCTCATATATCACAGTTGATATCCAGTCAGATATACCTATAGATATACGTCTCTAGTTACCTCGAGGATTCATCGTTTAGGAGTGTTTATATGCAAACCCCTCTTACCTCCCGAAGTGTCCAATCTATGAATTAAGGGGGATAGCGCCAAACGTCCCCAAATATATCAATGGATGGGAGAGGATCTGAAGGATCCCACGATCTACGGTCCTAGGTTCTTTGCGGCTCCGGCCTTCAGGGTTTTAGATCCTGGTTTAGGTGGTGATATTGGTTCACCTGACCACCTGGGGAATCTCCTATCGTCGATCAATATTATGGGAAACCAAGTCTCTTGGTTACCATTGACTCGTATAAGGCTGGTAAGTTTGATCATACTCCAAAGTCCTTGCATTCTGGAGCTCTGAAGCCAAGGGGGCATAACTTTCTTAGGCTTAGCCGAAGGTTCATGGGTATTGGTCATATGGGTCCTTTTAAACGGATATCATCTGCTCATCTTCCTAAAGAAGGGACATCCCCTTTTAAGGCTTCCACTTTCTCTATCCTTCCTATTATTTTACCATGAAATGGTTAAGCACTTGGGTCTGGAATTCTGGTCGCATGACAAGGGGTCTAGAAGGGGAATCCTCTTCGGACAGAGAGGTTTAGGTCAACATGATATATCCTTGCTTGTCCGTCATACATGCTTATGCCCCATGGAGCCTCCAAATCTAAGTTGGGCATACAAACTATCAATCAGAAGTGTAAGTTCACAAAGAGATGAAGGCATAAACAAATCATAACCATTCCACAAAGAAGTCATTTATAAATACACATATGTATAAATCCAAGCATTTATTCATTATTCCAGTTCAATACATAAAACAGGGAAAATACTTATCAGAACTAGATAATGTGAATGGACTACTAAAAGGGGTTCCCATTTCCACCCAACCATAGGCTCAATCACCCCAAAAGGATTTACCTCTAGCCACCCCCGAGCTAGACCATGATGCTCTGCAACATAATCCTTTCTCCTAGGTCAGCAACAATAGGGATGAAGGTTACTCTCCTCCTCCCATAGGATCTTGGTAATGGTTTACATGATACCAAGCAAGGAGGACCGACCTCGTTTATCATCTTGTATCATAACCTTCTCAGCCATTTCCTATGACTAGAACGCTTATTTCCCAGTTTTTCCTTGAACCCGAGAGTTTCACCTCTCGTCTCTGCACTCTTCATAGGCCTCCCCCTGCCCACCACACCTTCTTTTCTTGCTTCTTTCATAAAGTTTGTGTGTGGCTTGAATTCCTATCCCATGGTCAGTTCTGGAAGCCTTACAGATGGATGTTCTTCCCCATCCCCTCATTAAATCTTGAGGAGGTCTTCCTACCTACCATCTTGACTGTAATTCATTTCTTGGTCAGAGGATTGTTCTGGTCCTGAGAAATTAAATCCAATAAGGTTCTGGTTTGGTGAAGGTATTTGATAGCATTCGTAGTATTTGATAGTACACCCCTTTTGAAGGTAAAGGTAAAGGTACCTCTTTTCATAGCATTCGTGGTATTTTATAGTACACCCCCCTTCCAACAGTCATCCAACACTTATCCATGTTTTCAGTAAATAATAGAATTTACATTCATTCACCTTTTATACAAAGGTCCATCAAATCAAACATTCACACATATTAAGTTTTCCATAGTTACTTGGCCATTATAGTTATATTTACAAACTGGGGGAACCATGGTGTTACATTTTTGTACTCAACACTTGTCTAACCAAGGATGCTTCTGCATGAAGAATGCATCTTCCCATGTCGCCTCTTCCACTAGTAGGTTCATCCATTTGATGAAGTACTCTATAATTTATCGATTTCTCGGCCACTTAATTCTCATTTCGAGGATTGTTTATGGATCTAGTATGATTTTCTTTTTTTCACTGAGCTCTGGTAAAACTATTTGGACTAGGATATTGTTTCTGATGACCTTCTTTAAGCAAGAAACATGGAATACTGGATGTACACATGAAGATGGAGGAAACTCCAATTTGTAAGCCATACTTCCAATCCTTTGCAAAACCTTATAGGGGACATAATATTTGGTTGCTATTTTATTGTCCTTCTTTTGTTTTTGAGGGATATTTGTTTATATGGTTGTAGCCTTAAAAATACTCAATTCCCCACTTCAAATTCCCTTTCCCTGAGATATTGATTTGCTTGTTTTTTCATCCTATGTTCTGCCATAACCAAGTTGTTCTTCAACAGTTTTAGGACCTCTTGTTGGTTCCCTGTGTGGTCCTCCACTACTTGAAACTTTGTGTTCCCTTTCAAGGGTGATGTGATGGATGGAGGATGATATCCATAAATTTCCAAAATTGGGGTCATTTTTTATGAAGTATGGAAGGGTGTGTTGTACCACCATTCCACTAAGGGAAACCACTTGATCCATTGTGAATATTTATCAGATGCAAATCAACGAAGATATCCTTCTAGACATTTATTCACAATATCAATTTAACCATCAAATTGAGGGTGGTAATATGAACTATGAGCCAATTGAGTACCCAAACAGAAAAATGATTTAGTCCAAAAATTTCCCGTGAAAATTGGGTCTCTGTCACTTATAATAATCTTGGGGACTCCATATAGTTTTTGAATTGTTTCCATGAATGTTGTTTATACTGTAATTGATTTAAAAGGATGAGAAACAAAGAAAAAAATGGCATACTTTGTTAGCCGATCCACTACTACCATGATGATGGTCTTTCCTTCTGATTTTGGTAAACCTATAATAAAATCCATGGAAACTTCTTCCCAATGTTGGCTTGGTATAGCTAGTGGTTGTTGGAGACTTGGAGTCTTGATTGTCTCTCCCTTATTATGTTGGCATACCAAACATTCAAACTCAAACTTTTGAACATCATTTTTAAGACCTTCCCATAAATGGATGAAAGAAGATAAAAGGGCCTATGTTTCAATTTTGATAGCAAGTACAATAAGGGGCATAAATGTGGTGAGAAGAAATTATTCTACATAGACTGTGAAGAGGAATAATATCAAGAATTGGAACAATCACAAGACCAAAATATAGAAGAGACTACTCCAGCAATATCTTGTCATGCATTGGCCAGCATCGTTACTCCACAAACCCACAAGATACAAGGATACAACAAAAAGAAATGGGTAAGATGGTCATTTTTCTGTTCTTTCATATGTGATATCATGTATGACAATTCGTAGTGCATATTGTAGAAGAAAGAGCAAAAGGATGATCTGTTCTATAGTATTTATGGTGCCAAGAGCACAATATGTGATATCATATTCTGAAATTTTCACCATAAATACTACAAATTGTCCACTATCCAAAAAAACTAATATCACTCAATTTGGATGCTCACTAAAGAAGATATCATTATTTTACCTGGAACACTTGTTTTAGACTAGTTAATATGAATAATCAGATACCCTATCTTCCACAGGGTGAAACTCTGGAAGTATGATAACCCAGAAGCTAAATTTTCACCACTGATACCTTGCTAATTCCTCTGAATAGCCTCTGAGTTTCACCATCTAAATCATTATAGAAAAAAAGTTATAGAAAAAATTCTAGAATGACTTTTTTGGATAAGAAAAACCCTAGGATCAATTGTTAGAAAAACAGGACCGTGGAGCAATAAAATAAAACACGTGTGGAAACAAAACACAGAAGATACACAATACAATAGAGACACATATTTACATCGTTCACCCAGTGTGGGCTACGTCCACCAGAGAAATTGCCAGGTCCTTCCTTTATTATTATCCATCATATGAAGGGATACAACCTATAGCAAACCCATTGTAACTTCCTCTTCTTTCTCTCACAATCTCCTATCTCAAAATACAATATTTACCATCAACCATAGCCGCAATACATTTCCCTCATAAAAGAGGGTTGCCTTCTAGGGCCAAAAACCCTAACATAATCTCTATCGTTAGATCTGTGACCTTATAATGAATGGTCCAGATTTACAATGAAATTACAATATACATTTACAAGGAAATTTTTCCTTTGGGGGCTTTTCCCCTGAACCCATGTTGGGGGCCCGCTTGACCCCAGACCCCCCAGTCGGGGGGATATCCCCCGCGGACCCCGTAGAGGGTGTACCCCCCCTCTGCACTCCCCCGTGTGGAAGAGTGTACATACGTCTAGGGTGTAAATACTTCATGGGGTATAAACACGGTTGAAAATAAAAGACCTCTGAATCAGGAAGAAAATCAGACTCCACAACCAATAATCTCCCACTTGGAGACTGATCTCAACAACTCCACCACTACTGTATATGTTGGACTCTGAACCTTCTTCGACCTGGAAAATTTCTCATCTTCATCTTCATTCTTGAAGACCAACTGAAACTGAGCAGGAACTCAGTTTCTGCATGGTTACTCCCTTTGTTAACATGTCTGCAAGATTCTGGCTAGTATGTATCTTTTCCAACTTCAAACGTCCATCTTCCAAGGCAGATCGTATGAACTTGTACCTCAACTGTATATGATTAGTCTTCGAATGGAAGGCTGAGTTCTTTGCAAGGTGAATGGCACTCTAACTATCACAGTACAACCTTTTGTTCTCCTACTTCTTTCCCAATTCTTCCATAAACCTCTGTAACCGAATCATCTCTTTACTAGCCTCAGTAGCAGCAACATACTCTGCCTCTGTCGTTGAAATTGCAACAACCTTTTGCAGTTTTGAAATCCAAGTTACTGTTGTTCCACCTATAGTAAAAACATACCCTGTGGTGCTCCTCTTGTTGTCTTTATCACCTGCCATATATGAATCAACATATCCCTGTAGAAAAGTGTCTGAACCTCCAAAACATAATGCATGAGTAGTAGTACCTCTCAAATACACGAGAATCCACTTTATTGCCTCCCAATTTTTTTTACCTGGATTGTTCATATACCTTCTCACAACTCCCACTGCATGTGCAATATCTGGTCTTCTACAAACCATTGCATACATCAAGTTGTCAATTGTTGATGAATAAGGGACCCTGGACATGTATTCTATCTCCTCTTGTGTCTTGGGACACATTTCCTTAGTTAATTTGAAATGGCTGGCTAAAGGTGTACTAACTGGTTTTTCATTCGGCATTCTAAACCTCTCCAACACCTTCTCTGTGTACTCACCCTAAGATAATGTCAATTTGCGTTTTTTTCTGTCTCTTGTGATTCTCATGCCAAGTATTTTCTTTGTAGCACCCAAATCCTTCATCGAAAATGAATTGGCTAATTTCTTCTTGAGCACATTTATATCCTACATATTAGACCCTACAACAAGCATGTCATCTACATACAATAGCAAGATAATAAAGCTTTCATTTTCTAGCTTTTTAAAATAAACACAGTGATCAGAATGACATCTACTATAACCCTATTCTGTCATAAACCTGTCAAACTTCAAATACCACTGCCTTGGAGCTTTCTTTAGGCCATACAAGCTCTTCTTCAACTTGAATACCAA